>JANHZU010002058.1:40073-55213 GCA_032468055.1 Acrochordus granulatus | reverse complement strand
CCTGGACGAGTGAGAGTCTTCACAGAAATGACAAGCAAACAGAATTATATATTCAGTAGTAAAGTCTGCATCCAAAATGTGCAGCCAGTAGAAAAGGAAAAGAACCACAATCTCTTGATAAGTACTTATCCACATTCGACAGAACTGGATTAATTAGGATTAGAATTTTTTGCTCTGTAGAATACACTGTATCCTGAATTATTATTGAGCAATATCAAATACTGTATATAATAAGCTAAATAAGGTGAAAAAGTAAAGGTTATCCTGCCAGTTGTGACCGACTCTAGGATGCGGTGCTCATCTCCGTTTCCAGGCCAAAGAGCCAGCATTCGTCCGAGGATGCTTCATGATCATGTGGCTAGTCATTCATGATCATTCATGACTAGTCACCAAAGGCACATGGACACTGTTACCTTTTCTGCTGCAGTAGGCGGTACCTATTTATCTACTTGCATTTGCATGCTTTCGAACTGCTAGGTTGGCAGGAGCTGAGGTGGACAACAGCAGCTCACCCTGCTGCACGGCAGCACCAGGTCTTGAACTTGGGCCGCCGACCTTCCAGCCAGCAAGCCAAGCATCTTAACTGCTTGCGCAGTGTAGTAATTACTGTATCCTGTGATTATTATAGAGCAATATAAGCAATATTATAAGCAATATATATATATATGTAATATATAATAAGCTTAATAGGTATTGCCAATTATATGGTCTGAATTTTTCTCTTTGCTGTCACTTAGGTAATTGTTGGAGCCTATGCATTCAGTTAATTAGATAAAGACTTGCATGAACTTGGAAGATTAAAAAACTGGTTCAGTGGAACTCTCCATGGAAGAATCTCAGTGCATCATAGATTATTAGTTCTCTCTGGATATAATCTTGGTCACTTTGCCTGAATGCCCCCCTCTGACCTGTTTCTCTTTTCTTTCCACATGATCAGGCTGGGCCCAGGTGGAGAGTTAAAGTATCCCTACCCTCAATTACCCTCCTCCAAGTTTTTTTTTTCCCTCTTTCCCTCTAGTGGCTCCCACCCTTCTACTTCTAGTCTGTTGTGTTAAGTCCCCTCCTAAGTCTCTTTCAGTTCTGGGAAACTGGAGCCTTTTTTTTTGGAACTGGGAGTTTCCCTTATTTATTCCCTAAGTTAAAAAAAATTATAGATTGATTATCCTGCTGACTGCTGACATTTTGAATGGAGGGGTTTTCCCTTCTGGCTTATCTAATTTTAAACTGAAATGTATGTTCGTATACACAAGTATTTCTTTGCTTAAGACTGTCCGCACTGCCTGTGAATTCTGAGCCTTACGAATCAGTTGCACTATTTATATACCTGTTTATTAAATTAGTATGTGTATGTCCTAGGAAAGCTAGCCCATTGATTGTATAGAACGGGCTTCATGAAAATAAGCAGCTGACTGTATTGCTTTGTGGGATATCTGGATTTGTTCAAATCATTATTGCTGAGCTGATTGCATTTCACTGAACCTGCCCTGGATACTTTTGCTGCCCTTTTGTTGGCATGAGTAGTTTGGAAATCAGAATTTCAACATGCTGAAGTATTTTGGGACACCCTACAGAAGAGCCAAAATGGAAAGAGCTGCTTATCGACTCCAATTGTATGAAGCAATATACAAACAACCACCGTGGCCAAATGTCTGTCCTCCTCTTGCACCTCAGTTTCTGGGACAAATGACTTGACACATCATTAAAAATGGGGAAGTTAGAAGAGGGAAAAGAAGCTTTGTGAGTCAGTTAACAGCTGTGGGCTTTGCACCGACTACATCCTGTGTTCTGAAATGAGGACTGATAGTAAAACACTTCCAGATCATGAAGGGTTGAAGAGACTGGCTCTCTTATTTGCCCCAGGGTACTTTTGTTGTCTTTGGTTTGTCAGATAATATGCCTTTTTGTGTATTTTGATATCTTAAATTGATGTTGAAAAGCTTACTAGCATGCAAATGAGGAGAATCCACTTTTACTGTAATGATTGAGTGAGAAAAAATGGGGTCCTTGGCAAGTGTAAGTTTAGGTAGAACTTCTTTCCGGTTCAGGACTTGTAATGAATATCCATTCCTTTTCTTCTTCTCTCTCTTTTCTCACTTGACTTTAGACACATGAAAATCCATGAGAAAGATCCATCTGGCGCTGCAAGTACAACCCCTGCCTCTCCACTGAAACGCAGGCGCTTGTCCACCAAAAGAAAATTCAGTCACGAGGCTGAGGCCGACAAGGAAGAGCAGAGTCCAGCAAAAAAGGTCCTCTGGGGAACAGCAAAAAATCCTGCTGGTTGACTTAAAATGAGAGATTATGAATTCAGTTAATCCCATAAAAACAGAAAGAGGGCAAATTATAATAGACACACAATTGCCAGTTTGTCATTTTAGAAATGCAGCATGCTTTCGAAGTTGTGTACACTTCTTACGAAACTGCAATATTTTGCACAAATATTCTTTCTAAACTTCTTTACTTACAAAGTGACTAATCAGTACAAGAAATAAAAGCATTGGGGCTTCTCCTCAAATCCTGTAGTTCCCAGCCAGCAAGGGTCTCTGAAATATACCAAATTGGTGAAGACAGCAACATCTCTGTGCTGGTCTCCGTTATTACCTCAATGAATGACATCAAATAAATGATTATAATCTTGGATTATCTCCAACTGGGCTGTGGGTGATTAATGATAAAATACTAGCAAAAACCTTCTGTATCAACATGGCAACTTTCGACAATGTTTTGAGTTCTGCGTTTTGATTCTTCTGTTTGTGAACGTTATTTGTAATAATATCATTTCTACACTGGATTTATTTTGAGTAGATGGCAGTTGATTGTTTGTGATTAAACAGTTTTGCCTAATAAATTTGAAAAATGAATTTCTTCCATAAGTTCATTTTCTGTTAGATGTGGAGTACCTCTTAAAGGAACAAAGGGAATGGAATAAGCAATATCTGAACAGCTCAAAATAACCATTTAAATTAAACTGTTTTGTGAGGAGATGTTCGTATTCCATAATGTGTGAGGACCTTTTTAAACAAATACGTGGATCACCAAATATAAAAAATTCTTGGTTAATTTTGAATTTATAATTATTGATCCATATGGAGTGAATTATTTTGTAAATTCAGCCAAGGGATAAGGCAGCTGTGTTAAGTCCCCTGAAGCTTTCTGAAATTTAAGCTTTCTGAAATTGCTGCTTGAACTGCAGCTTCTGTTTGAAAATTTTCCCCTTTTTTACCATGAACAGGTTGTGGAGGAACCACTAAATGGTGAAACTGAAAAGAAGGCTGATGAAATGTATCGATGTCCAGTATGTTTCAAAGAATTCTCCTGCAAATATGGGCTGGAAACCCATATGGAGACACATCCAGATATTTCATTAAGGTAAGAAGACAGGAGTGAGATAGTTTGTGAAACATAAGATATTTCATGTTGATATTGCATTCAATAAATTTTAGGCCTGTTTGAACTCAGTAGGACCTGTTGGTAATAAAATGGGATATATAGGGTTTTTTAGCATTACAATGAGATTTCATTGTTATTACCATTACTTTTGCTATCGTCATGACAATTGTCTTCATGATTTGTTTCGAAATGAAACAAATCTTGGGAGACGAAGTATTTAGATCAGTGTTGCTCAACCTGACTGGGATTTCTGGTAGTCCATCCATCTTAAAGTTGCCAAGCTGGAGAAACATTGGTTTGGATGATGTGATCCCTGTGCAATCAAGTCCCTATTAATTTGTTAATCTGTTCTCATTTCTTTTCTTTAATCCACAATTGTACTGTTGCACAGAAATTATAGTGTGATGCAAGACTGGGCACTAATTTGGAATAGAGTATCAATCAGTATTTGAAAGACAGGTTTAAGATGAAAACAAGTTTGTGACATTGAGATTGAGTCCAGATAATATCGTAAAAATAAGAAAGAGAGAGAGAAAGGTTTCCCCTGCCAGTCATGTCCAACATAGTAGATAATGCTAAAAAGAGGTTGGGCAATTTGCAGTTCAGATGTTGTGGGAACTTGGCTGTTGTTTAGCATGTTATATGAATCAACTTGTCACACATTATGATTTAGCAGTTTGTGTCTAAGATACTGTGGCTGTATTTTGCTATTCTCAACTCGATCTAGCATGATATGTGAATTTGATCACTCATTTTATCATATAATTCTTGTATGTTTCCATTTTCTAGGGGTTTTTTTGTTAAATCAATTGTTAACAAAAATATTAAAGCATTCTACACATTTGAAAAACTAAGCAATTTAATATAACCAATTGGTCTGCCCAGTGTAACCTGTTTCCCTAGAGCTAAATGCTTGCTCATATGTGCATGCTGATACATATATGCAGTGTGTGTGTGCTTTCTTTCTGGAAGCATCTTTTCTTGAAAATAATTATTCTAAGCTCTTTTGATAAAGTGAATGAAATGAAATAGAGACTTGTTTAGATCAGCAATATTGGTGAAGTAAATCTCATGTTGAAGGGTAGCAAGTCCATAGTAATTTATTTTTAACTGCATCATTATGTGAAGTCTCCCAAAATATTTTTGACAGAATAAGCACTTGGTGTTCAAGTGCATACAGAATTATTTTGCAAATCAATAATGTCTGCTGAGTGGATGCTAGTCTTGCCTTTGAAACTGTGTAAAGAGAGGCCGTAAATGGCCAGGTTGATTCAAACCTTTTCTGCTACTGTCAGATTAGCAAGTGAAAAGGAAAGGGTGGTGGTGGTGGTGGTGGAATCAGACTAGTACTTGGTGAGTGAGCAATCAGTACAGTCTTTAAAATGTAAAAGTAATCTCAAAGCACATGCGTTGATTAGGTGAGAGACATCTCTCTTAAGGGGGAGGGCAGCCTCTTTTGGTGATGTGAAACCTTGAAATCACACATTTTTTATAATTAAGGGAAGGGCAGCTTTCTCTACCAGTGATATGTGTATGCAGAATAATAGAGGTCTTTATAGCCCTGACAATAAGGTATACCAGTGGAGCTCTTGCTGTAGAATTTACTCCTCAAATCTAGGCTCTTGTCCTATTGAAACAACCCAAAGTTAGCTGTACTGGCTAATTAGGGCAAGGGCATCTCTGACTGATGTCTTCTCAGGGATCATTGTCATCATGAGGAGGTGGCACAACAGTGCTTTTTTCATCCTGGCTTCCCTCCTGCTAGGATTAGTTAAGACTCTAGTTTTCTCTTCAGCCAGGCTAGCCAGCAGGGCTCCAGTTATTTTGGTGCATTTATATAGGAGCGATGATATAATTAGCAAAGCAAGGAAATGCCACATGGCCAATAGGGAAAAACAAGCAGTTTTTCACATGTTGGATTTTTCTTTTCTAAAACTGCCCCATATGTGGTTTGTTTTTTTTCCTCTTGAACTTAGTTCCTCTCAGCATTCAACAGCTTCACAGTTGCAAAACTAAATTACTCGAAAAGAGTTTTTGAAGAATGAGGATTTAAATTGTTGAATCAAGATTAAAGCCACTAAGTCCATCTCTCTTTTCTGTGTAAAAACTCAATGAATGATTATGAAGAAAGAATCCTCAGTCTTCCAGGGAATAAAACAAATCTGGAAGCTTATAAATCTTGTCAACTGGACTTTTAATTTTTGATGTTAAGGTTAAGCTTTCAACTTCATCACAAAGTCTTTATCAAAACCAATTAAAAATAGGGAAAAGTTATTTTTGCATTTATGGACCCCCTTCTTTCTCCTACTTTTAGTTGGTTTTGATAAAGATTTCAAGATGATGTTTAACCTTAACATCAAGAATTAAAGTCCAGTTGACAAGTTTTACAAGCCTCCAGATTCAGCAAATGACTGTCTAGCATCTGTTTTAGCACATCCAGCGAAGGGAAGTCTGTCACCTTTCTGGTAATTTGTTCCATTGTTAAACTTTATTTGCTGATTGAATTTTTTTTCTAACATTTGCTTGGAATTTATCTTTAATTTAAATCCATTATTCCATATACTCTGTTTTGTAACAATGGAGACCAAGTATTGATTTTCTCCTGTGTAATTTTCTTGTAGGTAAATTCCTTTTACTTGAAAGGATGTTGCATAGAATAGGATCATTACTTGTGATACCACATTCTTATCCTCTGCTCATCCTTGTTGCCTTCTCTGAACCTATTTCAGCTTCACTGAATCCTCCTTCAAGTTTGGTGCCAGGATCTGGAGACAAAACTCAAAGTCAAATCTGACCAATGTAGAACTAACTATGTGTCCTGTGATTTGGAAATTATACTTCAATTGATGTAGCTTAAAATTGCAGTTGCATTGTTTTGCAGCCATTTCACTCTGCTGAGTCGTACTCATTTTTCAATCATCTGTTACTTAGAAAACTTTCACAGTTACTGTCGCTTCACTAGATATCCCCTATCCTATTCCTTTGCAAATGATTTTGGTTTCCTAAGTGCATCACTTTACATTTGTCTTTTAAAAAATTCATTCAGTTTTTCAGCCCTTTTCTCTACCTTACCATGTTCATTTCTGAACTGTATTTTTGTCTTCTAGGGTATTAGGTATATCTTCCAGGTTTGAGTCATTTGCAGTTTTGATAAACATTCTCTCTACTACATCCAGCTTCTTAATAAAAACTTGTTCAAGAATTCAGGGCTCCTGACTGAATCTGCTCATTTGATGAGGAACTGCTTATGTTTGCTCTTTAAATATGATTTTCTAATGCATCTATATGTGGTTAGTTTTGTTTCATGTGATCTAGTGTGCCTTTAACCAATCTGCTAGTCAGAATGTTATGAGATACTTTATTAAATGCTTTGCTGAAATTGAGATTTTTTTGCAGCATTCTGGAAAAATAAGGTTGGTTGCTGCTAACCCAAAAGGGGGCATGGTGGCCTAGCAATTAAGGGCTTGTCAACTGGAAGGTTGGCAGCCTGAGTTTGAGACCCAGGCACCACGTAACAGGGTGAGCTCCCGTTATTTGCCCCAGCTCCTCCTAACCTAGCACTTTGAAAGCATGCAAAATGCAAATAAAATAGGTAAAGTAAGATAAATAGGTAAATTAGTGGGAAGGCAACAGTGTTCTGTGAGCCTTGACATATAGTCATGCCAGCCACATGACCATAGAAGTGTCTTTGGACAGCACTGGCTCTTCAGCTATGAAAGAGATGAGCACTGCCCCCTGGAGATGGACATTACTGAAAGGGGAAACCTTTTCCTTTTACCTTTAACAAACCCATGCTGACTTCTGGTAATTGTTGCGTTGTTTTTAAAGCAGACCAAGATCAATCTTTTTGTAGTTTGCTGTGTAATCTTCCCAGGCATCAGTATCACACAGATTGCTCTGTAATTCTTTGGATGGTGATTTTCCCTCCTCCATTGTCTGATACTTCACCCCTTCTGGATTTCTGCAAATTACTACATAAAGCTTGACAAAATCCTCAGCAAATTCTTTGAGTCTCCGTGGTTGCAATGGAAACTGCTGTACTTAAGTAGAAGTTCCCTGTATACGTTTCTTTCAGTCTCAGCTTTCAACCCAACTCCATTCTGCTTTTCACAGCTGCCTAGAAGAATATAGATCCTTTTGTTGGAGATAACTGAACAAAAATACAAGTTAGTTTCATTCTCATTTTGTCTTTCCTTGACAGTCAGCATGCCCTGGTTCACACATTTCTGTCAATCTTGTTATTTACCCTTTATCTTCATAATAGCTTGGCAGAATGAAAAACAAGACTGAATCCACTATGTCAGTGTTTGATGGTGTGTTGGGATATATGGTATAGCACATTAGTCCTGTAGTGATTTTTGACCAACTGAAGATAAGCCTCTGAAGGATCTTTGTATAAGGATTGCTTTGGATTTGTGACGTAAAATTGGGGAACCCAAAGCAACTTTGCATGCACTGAAGAAGGCACCCCTTCATGTTAACCTCTGTAATGAGTTTAGAACTGGAAAGAGAAAAGCACTAATAATGTGTCAAAGCTAGTTCAGATACTGTAATTGGTAGGATAGTACATGAGGGGTTGGGGTTAGATCATTTTATCCTATTCCATTTCTTGAAGGTTTGGTGCTGAGAATATCATGTGAATAATCAGGGATTTCACAATCAGTGACACTTTGAATATAATTAGACATAGAGAGAGGAACAAACTATGATGAATAGAGCCTTTGAATCTGAATGATGTCAGATCTGTATGAATATGCAAGCCTGTGAAGTAAACAGCTAAGTCTATGACATATGTTTACTTTCTGTTTGTTTCTTTTATTTGCAAATATTGACTCCTGTCCTCCAATTTATACCTCCTGTCCTGTCTCTCTTCAAACTTCTCCCTGTTCAGTCCTCCACAAATTCTAAATGTGTATAAACTTAGTCTCTTCTCAGACACTGCTGCTTCAACTGCTCCTCCTGTTTTTTTTGTCAGTCTCTTCCTTGACCATTATCAAACCTTTCCCTGTGAGAGACTACTTTCAGTTCAGCTGAAAGCCATAATGAGAATCCTAATTTGAGAATGCCAGTACATTCTGAGAAGTTCCCAGAACTTCCTGGTTGCAACCTAAATTTGTGCATGAAGAGTTCTTCTCCCTTACAACAGAGTTGGCAAACCTATTAGACAGAAATAAGAATATTATTTCCATACAGCAGTTGGCATGATGTACTGGGGAATTAATTTACTACTGTAGTAGCATAGAACCTCTTTTCTTGCTGTTAAAAGCTCATGATTGTGTTTATAAGCTGCTGAATAACAGTTATCTTGTCCAACTGTCTGTTGGTCAGATTTTTACCCTTGGCTGTTTTCCTTCAGTATTCCAGCATTAGTGCCAGTTATCTGGTGCCAGTAACTGGGGATTAATGCAGCTGTTTGATCCCATTTCTCAGAGCCTTCTGGGCAAATACTGGGGTAGGGGTTATCCTGAAAGGCAAGCAATATGGTGAACTCCCTGATGTTAACAGGGACATAAACCAGTGCAAATTTCACAGAGGTGAACAATGACATTCTTTCAACAAGGAATAAGTCATTTGCTTTAAGGTGCTACCCTGCTTCTTATTTCAAAGCTGTTCTAGAATTAGCCTGTCTCTCTTTCAAGTAGAAGTAAAGAAAATTATTTCTGTGATGATCAGCAAACTTCTGTTTGACTATCAGTTACAGTACTGTAAATGATTATGCACAGTTCAGATTTACAGCTTTTTCTTCCCATGGCTAAAAGCTGGGTATCTTAAAAAAAAACAATGCCTAAAGTATAGTGAATGCAACCAAATACTAATATTGGGTACATTTCAGGAAAAAGTGAAGCATTTTTCTGTTGTTTTTGATTTCAGAGTGAATGATCTTAATTATATTTTTAAATCTGCCCACCTAAAAATTACTAATTTGGATTGGATTGAGGAATATAAAGTGAAAATAATCTGAAACTTGTGCTCTCCTTTACAATACTCATTTATCATTATTGGTTCACTCTTTCAGTTGTGATTCTTGAGTGGTGGTGGGGGATATGGATAATAAAAATACCTCTGTACATACGACAGAATGCCTTTCATTGACCACAGAAATTGCAAACAACTTGGAATGTTCACATCCTCTTTGAATATACTTTTTATGCAGTAGCTTCAAAAAGGTTTTGAAATCTAATCTTGCACACTATTAATGCCTGGTGTAAGGGAATGTATGTTTTGCATACATGCAAATGTGCTATTACACAAATCTGAATCTTGTTGGACAGCTTTTTTTTTGCTGTTATTGAAAAAGAAATAGAAGCAAATTCTGCTTGCAAATACTGTAACTAAGAATGTCATGTACTTTGATTTCATTAATGTTGGTGCTGATAAAATAATGAAAGGCTCTCTGATGTTAATATCAATTTCCTATAACAAAGGCTCCCTGAAGAACAGCTGGAAAACTTCCTTACTACCACATCAGTTTTAGCTGTCACCCTTGTTAATCATTCTACTTAAATCTCTCTGGTCTGCTTCAGTCTCTGCTTTATGTAACCATCCTATCTATATTTAGCTTGACAGTATGTGTGGGATATTGATATTAAGATTTCAAGCTTTTCTTTTTCATTTTTTGAGATTATGTTCGAAGTATCATCACATATTTTCTCTATTCACATATTCACCTTTTTCTGTTTAAGTAGTACTTTTTCAAAAAGTCAGTAAAAAGAGTCAAAATTGGTCCTTAGACATGCTTTTCATAATGCTTGTGAATAGCCTGCTTTTAATTATGCCCTTTTCACATCTATTGCAAGGAACTGTAATAGAACTCTGTACAAAGTTTTTATATTTCCTGGCCTTTATTACAGTTAGTATGACATTGATTCTTACTGCTAATAGGATCATAGGTTCCATTGTCAAATGGTATTGAAGCTATCTATATTTATCTATATTGAAGCTATATTTATCTATATTCTTAGTAGTAACACAAGACATTTCACTGCTCAAAGTGAAGTCTACATGTCAGCAACCCATTGTTAGACATGATACTTTGATATAGATATTGGGGGGAATTAGGCTAGTAATTTAAAAAATCCTGGATTATATTCTGTGGACATATTTGCAAAAATGTTAGCATTATTGTGAAAGTGAAAGCCCTTTTTTATAGCGTGGTCATTGTATATCAGCTGAGAGGAGAATTGGTTAATATTTCCCTGGTGGCTTGCTATCTTCCTCAGGCTAGCTGCTGTTACATAGTTTATTGCTCTTTTCTCTTTAATGGCCTCATTCCAACTGTTTGATGACCCCAACTAGAGTTTGCAGGAGAGACCTTAAAAGCCCAAAGACTACATCTCTGTCTCCATCTTTCAGAGCTTTTACAATGACCCTTAATTGTCTATGGAGAGATGTAGAAACAAGGCGCAGAGAGTAGATGGGAGGTCTTGGGAGGAGCTGTGTGCTAAAATGAAGTGCATCTGGTTAAGAGAGGCTGTTCCTGGGTGACTACTTTTCTCTTTGCTACTGTGACTTCAGGTTTCTATCCACAATCATGCCAACAGGTGTTGAGTCTTAGAATGCCGTTTTCTGGCTTTATCTGACTGGATTCACATAAAACAATAATTAAATGGACTGAATTTAGCATTTAGTTAAACTACTGGAAGCAGCAGCAATACTTGGATAAGGTCTAGACAAAATTCATGTTTTAAATTAAAACAATTAAAATTAATTGGAAATTAATTTACATTATGTTGAATACAGTTGCTGTGATTCTTTCCTATTTTTTTTAACAATTTACATCATATCATATAAAGATTACAACTTGGTAACCACTTTTACAGTGGTTCTAAAAGTCATGCCCAAGGTTTTCCAGGACTTATTTATTTTATTGCCTTGGGATCTCTGACTGAGCCTCACTGCTATAAACCATGCATGCCATGAATTACAGGTTGGTTCACATATCATGCTAAGTCAAAGTCAAATCAGAATAGATGACCAGATGTGTTGCATCAATTGTCCTCCCCGATTTATCCAGAAGCAATGGATACTTGCCTTGATTGTACTGAAACTTCTAGTATCCAATTTTCCATTATTATACTAATTTTGTTTTTACAAGGGAAGACAATAATTGTTGATAGTAAGAAACAATGTTCTGTTTGGACTGATATTGATGGTGTGATTATGTGCATTGTCTTCTCCATGCAGTAGATCATATGATCTTTTGCTTTTCCTCCTCTCTAGGTGTGATGTCTGCTGTATTACGTTCCGCACACACCGGGGGCTGTTGCGGCATAATGCAGTTATTCATAAACAACTTCCAAAGGACTCAACTGGAAAGCCTTATATTCAGAACAACCCTTCAATTCCTGCCGGCTTCCATGATTTGGGCTTCACAGACTTTTCTTGTAGGAAATTTCCCCGCATTTCTCAGGTGTTTGATCATTTTAGCTGGTTATTTGTATAATATCCATTCTTTCTTTTCTTTTTAATTTAAAAGACAATTGGGAATCAAATATTTGGAGCATCAGTCTCTTAGAATCAGTTTTAGTTGGTAACTTCCTGCTAGAAGCATTATATAAAGTATAATGGCACAAAAACTGGCTGCTCTTGGCCTCTAGCCTTTGTGTCTCTACTCATCCCTGAGATACTTAATGTTGTGTTTTCTGTGATGTCTCCTAGGTTTGGTGTGAAACAAACCTGCGGAGATGCACCAGTGATTATCATCGTTATATCTGCGAAATATGCAATAAGGCATTCCCCATGCTCTCAGCACTCAAGCTCCACAAGGACACCCATGTAACTGATCAGGGAAGAGAAGTACAAAACCTGTACTCAGAGGATGCAGACCTAAAAGCTTACATGGCATCCTTGGGGCTGCAGCATACCAAAGACGTTGAATCTGTCAAACAGGAGGAGCTCATGCCAGATGATGAAAGCCAAGACATGCAGCTACGAACACTGAAATGTAACCTACCTCAGGAACCTGGTAGTGATAACCAGTTGAACATACCCCCTCTAGAGGCTGCTTCTGTGGGAGGCCCCTTTTCAGTCCTTCCCCCTACAAAAGAAAATATGAAGCTACTTTCACTACAGCCTTTCCAGAAAGGCTTCATAATTCAGCCTGACAATAGCATTGTTGTTAAACCTTTTTCTAGTGAATTAGCAGACATCCAGCAGATCTTAAAGATGGCTTCCTCAGCAACTCCACAGATCAGCCTTCCACCACTTTCTAAGGCATCTCATGTCCCCATCCCATCCATATTCAAGCATATGCCTCCATTGAAGCCAAAGCCATTGGTAGCTCCTAGGACGGTAGTAGCAGTTTCAACACCACCTCCGTTGGTCAACACTCAGCAAGCCTCACCAGGATGTATCAGCCCAAGCCTTCCTCCAGTACCACCCAAAGTGGTCAAAACCTCAGAAGAATCAACTTCAGATTCTTCTATCCCACACAGTAAATCCAGAACAGACTCCAGTTCTTCTCCCCAGGCTAAACCAGACTCTTTGGATCAACATGAAATGAAAACTCAGCTAGAGCAGGATAGCATCATAGAAGCCCTTTTGCCTTTGACAATGGAGGCAAAAATAAAACAAGAAGTGACAGAGCGAGACTTCAAAGCTATAATTACTGGAACTGCAAATAAGAAAACCCCAGCTATGAGGAAAGTTTTATATCCATGTCGTTTTTGTGAGCAGGTGTTCCCATTCTCTGGAGTCTTGAGAGCTCATATCCGATCTCACCTGGGGATCTCCCCTTATCAGTGTAATATCTGCGACTATATTGCAGCTGACAAGGCAGCACTGATACGGCACTTGAGGACGCACAGTGGAGAGAGGCCATATATCTGCAAGATCTGTCACTATCCTTTCACAGTGAAAGCCAATTGTGAAAGGCACCTGCGCAAGAAACACCTCAAAACAACTAGAAAGGACATAGAAAAGAATATTGAGTATGTTGCTAGCAATGCGGCTGAGATGGTAGATGCTTTCTGCTCCCCAGATGCAGTGTGCAAATTCTGTGGGGAGGACCTTAAACATTACCGTGCCCTCCGTGTCCACATGAGAACACACAGTAGCTGCCAGAAGAAGAAGCCATTTGAATGTAAGGAGTGTGGCACTGCCTTCTCAGCCAAGCGGAACTGCATTCATCATATCCTCAAGCAGCATTTGCACATCCAGGAGCGAGAGATTGAGAGCTATGTGCTGGCAGTGGACTGCACTCCTCCCGAAAGCCAGCCTGATCCTGTGTTACTGGAAGAAAGCACTTACCTGGATTGCAAATCTGTGTCACCCTTCCTGGAATCACAGAATGGCTTTTTAAGGGGTGCTCCCTCTCATGCATCGATCAAACTTGAAACTGCAAATAACTTCCCAATGGATTTTGAGGAGCCCTTAGATTTCTCACAAAAGAACAAAAACCTGAATTCTGTACTAGTCAAACAAGAGAATCCATTTGGGTCCCCTCTCTATGACAGCTCCATGGAGCCCATTGACTTGTCAATTCCCAAGCCTCCAAAAAAGGACAGTGATGACAGCATGAATGAGGACAAGAATCAAGAGCTCCTTGATGGCCATGATGAGAAACTCCAGGACTATCAACCGTCTCCTCCAGCTAATGGTAACCTGGAAAACACAGCTCTCAGACATTCCCAGCCACTGAAGGGACCACTTCATTTGACTGTCCCAATCATTTCTCCAGGTGTCTTGGGGAATTCAGCTTTGCTGAGGCCTTTGAGGCCCAAACCTCCCCTTCTCTTGCCAAAAACTCTTGCAACAAAAGAGCTGCCACCCCTCGCTTCCATTGCGCAGATTATTTCATCTGTGTCTTCTGCTCCTGCATTGCTCAAAACAGAAGTCACAGACTCTGTTGCCAAGGTAGCCATTGGCAGCTCTGCCACCTCTGAAAAATTGGGAAGTCCCAGTCCTAAATCAGCCGTTCTAGCCTCTGTCCAGACAGATTCCAACAGTCCCAGTGACTTAATGAAGAGCACCAGCAGTCCTGTGGGGTCTCAGAAATCCTCAATTTCTGGATCAATAAAGAAAAGAGGCAGAAAGAAAGGCACAAAAAACAAGACCAAGGCAAGCAGCGGTCTGGACTTGGAATCAAGTGGGGAGTTTGCCAGCATAGAGAAAATGCTGGCAACCACAGATGCCAATAAATTTAGCACATTTCTACAATCAACTGCAGACTTTAAAGAAGCAGCTGATAAAAACGGAGCTAGTGAGGAAGAGAGAGAGGCCGTTGAAGACAAACTCCTGCGTGGAAAGCGAAATGCCTACTCAAATTGCATTCAGAAAATCAAGTGCCCCCACTGCCCTAGACTTTTTCCCTGGGCAAGTTCTTTGCAGCGGCACATGCTCACTCACACAGGTAAGAAAACTCTTACAAAATGGTCAAGGGAGGGAGAGGGACAGGATATGTTCACAGGAATTTTAATTGAGTGATCAGGAGGGATGTGACTCCAGAGGGACAAGTATCATTAATTAATTGCATCCACATGGAATTGCCAGGAAAATGTGCCAGCTTTAGTGTATTGCTAAGTTAACTCTTTATTGTGCCATTCTTGAGAGATCCTATTTTTAACTGTGAAATGTATGACTGCATTATGACTGTCCATCTCATATACATGACTGGATAGCTAACAAATAGGAACAAAAGAAAACACAGCCAGTGATTAAAAACTTACATAGCTTCAAACAGCATAGAACAGCAGCTGACAATAATTAAATACCACACAATCAGCACAAACAGATAACAGGCTTACCCCCAC
>JANHZU010002058.1:20619-39107 GCA_032468055.1 Acrochordus granulatus | reverse complement strand
TTATGGTTCATACTTCCACATACATTAAAAGGACCAAGAGTTAGTCGACTGTCTCACAGTATGAAACACCCTTTGAGATACAGTGTACTGAAAAAAGGGGAATAAGGACAGTTTATTGTTTATCTACAGTGTAGTTAGAAACTGTTTTTTATAAATATCCATATCTTGTAACCTGCTGAGTTCATCTAGATTGCGATGGGGTTAAAAATTGGATAAATACGTAAAAACTATTGCTTACAATAGGTATAGAATGCATAACAGTGGGGCTGTTGCATTTGGAAAGATTGAATTGAACTGATTGAACTGAGATATATTCTGCATATTACATATTACTATATATATGGAATTGAGTAATACCATTCAAATTATGAGGACTTGGGTATTGCAATGCTTGGCAAACTATTTCCTGGTGAATTCATTCAGCTGGGACAACAGTGAAGTAGCAGGCACAAGAACAGTATGAATCCCTCTTCTTGGCTTTGCAGACAGCTCCTATATAGCTCATGTGCATATTTGTTTCATGTGATTTCCTCTTCTTTTTGGAAACCTTGCCCCCTCAAACAACAACAACAAAAACCCACCAGGTATAAAGTTAGTATACATGCCAAAGGCCCAGAACATTCTGGAGGATTTTTGCACGCTGAAGGGAAGGGCTCTCCACATCACAAACCAACCATATCTTGGTGATGAATGAATGAATCGGGCACAGTCATATATTTACATCATCCCTGTGGTGACTTCAGCATTAGTTCTTCCTCCATTTCCAAACATGGAAGCTGGGACTTTATTACCATTTTGACAAAATACAATACACTGATTTTCTCTCCACCAATTTGGTGTCATCATTTCCCATCCCTTTTTGTTTGTTTCTGTATTTTTTAATGTTAGTGTAATGATGAATAAATCAGAGCAAGCTTCCACGTCTAGTACCGAGCCTCGAAACATAAATTCTGGATTATCCTTAAACATCTACCATTGCCTCCACTGTGATTATGGTCACCAACTTCATTGTGTGAATGATTCATTTGCTTGTGAAGCAGAATGGGGTGGGGAGGAAGAAAATGACAAATTCAAACTTGGAAAAGGATTCCTAACATCTCACACTGCAGCGCGAAGATTCCCACATAGCTCTTGCTCCAATACAAATATTTTGTGGTTGTCTTTTTCTTAAAGGAAAAAGCTGTCAAGCAGAAAGGGAAAAAAATCCTTGATCCCAGTTCACAATCTAGTATTTTTCAATTATACAAGAGCAGTTCCCATAATTTCATATCTAGGGTTGCCAAAGAGAAGATGACAAGAGTGTAAGCCCATGATGTTGAGAGAACAAGAAGTTTGGGGATGATGAGGTGAACCTTTTGGGCTTGGTTTGTCAAAAATTCAGAAAATGCCAAACTTGACTCTTCTGGAGTGTCATACACACCTCTATGAACAAAAGAGAAATAGTTTTCTATCTCCACCCGCGTCTCCCATACAGACCAACCTGAACATCAGCGCCTGGTGGCAGTGCCAAGGTTAGGCCTAGTGCCGCTGATGCTACTCAAAAAGGCTGCTTTGTGCCATACTCCCAGGCATGCAAGCCTAAAGGAAATGGTGCAATTGTTCCCACGGTGCAGTGCTCTCCAGGATCTGCCACGTGCTGCTGATATTCAGGCAGTGTTCTCTTTCTGTTGACAGACCCCTGAGGCCAACCTGAGGCTGCTCTGGGTCACACAAGGCTTTTGTTCCTGAAGTGGCTTTGGAGAATGCTCTTCCGTAGGGTCTGCGTCTTCTGAAAACCACACAACCCATATCCCATTTTTGTGCGTTTTTTGGAGGCCCCAGAGGTCTTGTAGAACTTCAGAGGGTCTGGAGGCAGCATGAAATTACACCCCATCCTACGTGGCCTCTGCAAGCTCCAAAAATCATGCGAGAACGGGGATCATGCTTTTGAGAATAGTTGTCGGGTGTTGGTGAATGCTGGTGTGTCACCTCTGACACATATGCCATAGATTTTCCATCACTAGTCTAATGCGTTATTATTTTAATATAGGTCATATTGGGACTTTAATCTGGATCTGTTACATAACTGGTAACTTTTTTTTTAACTGAAGGAGATTAAATGACATTTATTTTCTGGAATTACCTGTGATATCCATGTGTTCTCCCTGTATCTGAAGAAACTGAAAATCCTACTTAATGAGCCGTTAATAGGGATTTATTAGGAAATGGTGAGAGATATGTGATGCTTGAAAAAAATCTGAAAAAATAATGCTTGAAATACACCTGAAAAAGTACCTTCACCATCCCTGATTTGTTTCTTCTTTCTGTTTGGCAATATTCCACTGGTCTTTTTTTGTTTGTTTGTTTCTTGTCTCATGTTCTTTGGCGTCTTATTGATTAGAGACTGCCTCTATGCATGGTTGAGTAGCATGGCTAGTTTTTGACTTAGGAAGCCCAGCTAGCATTGTAAATGGTATTTTGTTGATGAGGAGAGAATTTTGTTCTGCCCTCTAATGTGTATGCTTTTATAGCTGTGTCTGAGTCAATCAAAGATGCATACAACTGTGCAGAATTATGACCTTCTTTAGGCAAGTAGCTTTTGAGCCTTTTGCTTACTGTGGAAATGCCCACAGATAGTGGCAATTGTGATAGCTAACTTTCCTGAAAAAATGCATTCCTCCATGCCCTATTCTCTCTCCATTTTTTTTCGAATGCATATCTTGGGTCCTTGGAATTTTACTTTTTAAAATGAATTAAATATGTGTTTCCATCTCGTTTCTTCCATTTCTTCTCTAATTTGGTCACGAGTATCCTTTGATTTAAATATATCCAGAACTCATTCCTGTAGGTAGATTGAACAAAAAGGTTGACTCTTTGATATTGTTGAGTGTTATAGTTAGACACAGAGCATCAGATGGATTATGTTGGGGGCTTAAATAAATGTGTGAAATGAAAGAATCTTTCATTTGAGTAATTGATGGAAGCTTTTTGATGAGCTTAAATGATGAGGGAAGGTTGCAAACCAAAGGTGCCTCTCACTTTATCAAGCCCATGATCTGGTAGTTCAGTTCTAATTGAGCCACAGAAGCCCATTTGCAACCAACTAACCGTATACTTCCTTCTGGATTTATGTGGTGTCATATGCACAAATGATTAAAGAGTAGTCCACTGATACCAAAAATCCCAAAATAGTTGTTTTTATTATTAAGCTCTAATGATTTTTCAGGCAATTACATTGGAGTAATCTTAGAGTTTTGGGGTTTTCAGAGTCGTGTTATCTTATTTTATGTATGGCACTAGCTGGAATCATGAGCATGCTACTTGGGAAGTAAATTGATTCAAATTTCTTTTAAAATTAATCTATTTAGGACTGAGTTGAGTCAAAGTTGTTCAAACTAAGCTGAAGGGATAGGAAAACACAAGGAGCTCCTCTGATACATTAGAAAAAAAGATAAACATGTTTTTTTTCCCTGCTTCATTCAGGTCAGAAGCCTTTCCCTTGTCAAAAATGTGATGCCTTCTTTTCTACCAAATCTAACTGTGAACGCCACCTCTTACGCAAACATGGAGTTGCCAACTACTGTCTGAGAAGAAACGGGCTTATCCCCCAGTCTAAAGAAAGTGATGCTGGAGCTCATGATAGCACAGGTAGCTCTTTTAGGTTGTTCCAGAATTTAAAGATAAGTTGTGTTCCTTTTTGCTTTGGGCTTTTAGATGAATCAGTGAGGCTTTAGAAGGCTTTTCAGAACATGAGGATCCAATTAGATGTTAACCTCCTGATCAACTTATATGTATTGTGGGGTTCCCCCCCATTCAGGAAATGTGGGGCAGGCAAGAGATTCTATGTCAAATGCTGTTCTTTCTTTCCTGACTCCTAATTTTTGCTTCAGATGAGGTTCTGAGGTGAAACATTATATTTATCCAGAAAATACTATATTTACCCATGGACAGAAAATGTTCAATATTCTTGCCTGCCTAGAACATGTGCTGGGATTTCAGTAGCTCATCTCTTCAGCATAGGAAATCACAAGTCTTGGATTATATGATGCATAGATTGTGTTGCTGCAATGTTTAACTTAGCCCTGAGGCAGATTTGTATTTGGCAAAGAACAAACAGATAAGGACCAAGATAGTTGTGATTGTCATTGTTTCTGGTTTGATTAGATAGGTTATCAAGGAGAGATACCTTACAGTAGTTTTACAAATTTTAGATTGTGATGAAGCTTGTTATAGCATATCTATACCGTAATGGGAAGTCACTTAATGTTTTTCAGATGTGTTGGATCCCAATCATCATATTTTTATAATAATTTTATTAAAGATTACAATTTACAACAAAACAAACTAAAAAAAGAAAAAAATGAAGTTGCAGAAAAGAAAAAAAATAAGAATATGGTAAAGAAAAGTACATAAAGAAGTGTCTTCCCCTTCATAAAAATAAATATAAGCAATTTTATCAATTTATACCTTCTCCTAAAATATAACAAATGATGTCTTCTTCCCATATCCCATCTTTTATTGATAAACATCTCTTATTGAAATAATGTTATTTCAGTCCTGGTCAGCAAAAGTCCATTAAAGGTAACACAAAATAACAACTTACTACTTTAACCATGATCAAATAAGCCAACTTTATATTCTTTCCTTTTTTATCTTCAAACAACAGCCTAGAATTTGATTTCATTTTTTCTTTGCCCCTTCTCACAAAATTCTTCAAAGTTTTAATAAGCCTCTATAAATCCAATATCGGAAAATGATCCAGGTCACCTTCTTTGTTTGTTATTTGTATATCCCTTTTAATTATGAAGGCATTAGCCAGTTTCTTTTCTATGTCCATTGTATCTTTTTCCATACCATTCTTGTAGCCAGTCATTTTTAAATCCATTTTCAAATCAGTCTCAATCATGTCAGATAATACTTGTTCCTCTTCCATAGCATCTTTTAAACACTCTTAAAATTCTTTTCTGGATCCAGTGTTCAAAAATTTCCTTCAGTATGTTCAGTGTTAAAATATTTTGCTTCATTCTGTACTAGTAAGTAATTTTTCCTTCTCCTTTAATTGTAATTCCTTCTAGTTTTCTTTGGTATCGAATTTTTAAAGTCTAAAAGAGTTTTTTATCATTCTAAAATCTTATTTCAAATTTATCTGCCCCTTAATCTGTTTATAATTTTCTAAAATCAAAGTTTTAATCACCCTTTTGCTGATTATTCCTTCAATTTGTATTTAAAACTTCTTTCACTAAAGATTTAAGGAAACTCGCCCATTACTGTAAAGTTTCTCAATCCAAAGGTTCCTAATATCTGAAAAGCAGTTCACAAGCAATTTTCAAAAGGGATTAGAAAAGGAAATATGTGAACCCAGTAAGGTTTGCCTCCTTTTAAAGATGCCACCCATGGTTTGAGCAAGATAGCTTATTACCTAGAGCTCTAAACCTGCTGAAGACACCTGTCTTGTCATGAGGAGCAACCGTTTGGAGCATTGGTGGGTGATCTCAAGTTCTCTCCTTGTCCAAGAATTACAAGATCCACTTGCTGGCTTTTTAATCCACCGCAGTTGTTAGCTCCACTTTTCACAGAGCCATCCTTAGTTCCTGTTTCTTCCCTGGGAGTCTAGATCCACATTATCCTAAATAAGAAAGCCTTTGGTTGGAATAATATGAGACAAGAAATCCTGTGTTTGTTATATTAAGAGGATGTTTTAGCTTTTGTAACATTCTACTAATGAGAATTGGAGAAAAATATCAGGATTAAGGCTACTATTGGAGAAAAGACTGTTATCAAACTTTGCTCAGTCTCCTCTGACTCAGCTTAGAGTATGAGAGAGAGTTCTAAGAATTCTTGTGAAGAGACTCATGCCCCATTGCTTCCTGGAAGAAAGGCAGAGGATAAATGGAAATAATAAATAGGAATAAGTAAAACTGAAATTTTCAAAACTTAATAATAGAAAATGTTTAATTCACTGCTTAATTATTTGATTCCTATGTATCATTCGCATTAAGACTGTTAATGCTTCATCTATGATTCTTCTGGAATTCAGTGGGATATACATGTAGAAATATGTTGCAGACAGGAGAAGAGACTTTTCCCATTAATAAAACAGAAGGAACAGTCTTCTGAATGTGATGTTTGAAGTTTCCTTCTCTTAGCTGCCATCCATGTTCTTGTTCCCAGGATCTCAGCTGGAGAATTTAAGAATCTGTGTGTGGTTCTAACTATGGATGTTTAATTTTGAGGACTTTTTCTCTCCATGGGGCAATGCATAAGCTAGAGTGAAGGGACTGTGTCCTGCCCCCTCTCCCCCTCCCCATAGAGGGGAGGTGACTTATCAAGAGTAAATTTAAGCAAATCACAGAAAATTACATGAGAAGTCCAATCAGCATTGATGTGAATCCTTTCATTCGTATGAAAGTGATCTTACCAAAGTGTTCCACCTAGTGGAAACTATTTGGGATTGGACCATTAAAAAAAGAATAAAGAAAATCTTACTATTCTGAGAAATTAAAAGTGGTGTAGATGAAGGAGGTGCATACTTCAGCGTTTTAGGTTTACTTTTTGTTTGAGTTGAGTATAAACTATAGTAAGGTGCAAGATTCAGAAAGATACAAATCTAGACAGTGTTTTGAGGATGTGGACAGCTCACAGATGAAAAGTCATACCAGAACTAAACTCACAAATCTCTTCAGATAAAATGTATTCCCACTTCCTCTACCAAACATTCTTTATCACTGTGCTCATTTGGGAGGATCAAATTGTTTTAAATGCTGCTATTGTTAGAAAATTGGGAATTAGGTATACAATTTACTGCAAATTGCCCTGAGATCTAATAGATTAATCCTGGATTAATTTATGCCTACAGCTGGTATGCTGCACTTCTTTGTTTACAAATAAAGTTTGTGAGTAACGAAAGAGGATCAATACAAGATGTACATGCAGCATGATGTAAATAACTTGAGAAATATGTGAATTAAAGATCTGTCAAGACACTCTCCTCTCTAAGCGCAGCAGCTCAGAGTTTGCGTCTTTCTCCTTAGCTATTTACTGGGTTCTTGTGGTTTCTGGAAACGATTGTTTGCATTATTTGCACATCTTAAATAGTGCAGTCGGGGGCATGTATCATTAGATCTTCACATTTCTGTAGCTGGATTTAATAAGCCTAGTGACCTTTAAGGTCCTGCTTGCTGCTGTTTTCTCCCTGTTAGGTGACAGAATGAAAAGGCGTCCTTTGGGAACAAAAGTGCGGTGGCTTATACTTTAAGCCCTTGAATTTAAGCTGGTATGTGTGCTTATGTAACAGACTATTATGAGAATCATAAAATGTGCAGGTATTTCACTTAAGACCTGTGTTTTGCGCTTGAGAGTCTCCACTCAATTAGAAGCTCGGTCTTTAAAGTTTTAAATAATGAATTCCTGTTCATTCCACCTCACCCAAGAAGAGTTGCCCATTCCCAGTCAACAGAATTTCCATAAAGCCATCTATTATTTTTAGTATTTCATGTGACAGTGCTTACTGAAGAGAGGCCAACACAATGGACGTGTATTTATAAAGTCTCTGTGAAAGATTTGGGTGGGGCTTTGCTCACATCATCATTAAAAAAGAAGATAAACATGCTAAAGTGCACAGGATTATGAAGAGAGGAGTATTAGGGAGTCTAGCTGCAGATTTATGAGGTCAGCAGTCCATGGCAACCTGCAAAATGCTTAGAACATACAAAAGATAATTGGATTAAGAAGATACCTTAAGGTCTGGTGACTGTGTATATAAATCCTCAAATTCTACTTCAGTTTGGTGCATGCTGTTTATCTTGAAGTAGTATTATACTGTAGGTCACATCTCCCGGGAAATGGTTTAACCAAGTTGCCATTTCCTGCATACAAATTTGGTACACTATATATATTTTGGCTCTACCAAGCAATGGTGGGCTTGGAATTTTCCCGTGTAATGATAAATAAAATATGGCTCATACTGGGAATGTTGGGGAATGGATGGAGCACATTTTTATTTGTTTAACATTACTTAACTGTGTGGGCTAAGGATGGATGTACTTCGTATTTCTTGGATTTGTCTGTTTAACTTGAACTCCCAAATTTATGAACTGAAGTCAGTAGAGAAAAACAGGAAGATGGCTCTAAACCTCCTCCTTAAAACAAATCTGGTGCTAAAATTTCACATCTGATTAAGCCAAACTTTCTTTGTTACAACATTCTAATTTAGGTGGAAATTATTGTTGCTCTTAATGATATAAAACTATACTGCAAATCACTCAGATCTGCTAGTAGAACTCAGTCTATTTTCTGTCTACCAGTCTGGCTAGAAACTGTGCTCTCAGAAATCTGAAATCTCAAAATGTCCTTAATGAAGGAAAAAATTAAGGAAAACTGGAAAATGTTATTCAGAAATTGAGAAATGCTAGCAGAAGCTATATCTGAAATGATAGCTTAAAAACTCACACTGTAATGGGGGAGAAGTGGAAGTAAGACCTTCCAATTTCTTAGCAGCCAAATATAGTTTTTAAAATCTCATTCATTAAATAAGACTTTTCAAGTTCTTGTTGCATAGGTAAGTGTGAAGTGCACAAAACTTCATTTTATGGGAAAAAATAGGTGCCAAGCAGTGTTTCTGTCAAAAAGAACTGAAAACTTCAGTTCGTCAACATTGGCTAGTTTATGAATTGAAAAGCTTTTAAGGGACTTCACTGTCTTTTATTTAGCAAGATGGGTTCTTGGCTGTTGACTCCATTTTTAGGGTGTAATCCTAAAATACACCAGTGCAGTGTATTTCCACTCCCAAGAAATAGTGTGATAAAGTTATTTTTTAGTCTGGAGCAACAAATCTATATTGATACTGTTGAAGTGCCAAGGAGTATGTGTACAATTACGAAGTTTCTTCTGCAAGTGGTCATTAAGGGCAAGAAGAGATTTTGGGATGTTGGGAAATGAGTTTTAAGTATGCTGGCAGAGGAACTGCAGCACCCTGATCCCCACCCCACTCCCAGTACAGTGATAAAGCATGCTTAAGTGTCCATAGGCTACTTAAACTACTTAAATGAAGTTTTCAAATGTATATCCTTTTCTTCATCAATACACTGCAATTTCATCAATGACACTTTGTTAAGAATACATTAATTTTCAAGTCTGATATTCCTGCTCCCCTCCAGTGAGGCAGTACCTTGGTGTGTTTGTGGAGCTTGTGTGCTCTGAGGAAGCTGGACAAAGTCTCTCATAAAGTCTCTCATATTCTCTCATAAATAATACGTTGAGACATAATTTACAGAAACCCATGCCAACTTGGTCCTCACCCAACTCAACAAGCATCATGCTAAATGTTGTAGTTCCTGAACATCTGGTGAAAAATGGGCTACAGGACTGTACTGGAGAAGGAAATGGCAATCCATTCCAGTATCCTCACCAAGAAAACCCTATGGAGATTAAAAAAGGCTAAAAGATACGATGCCAGAAAATTAGTCCCGTAGGTTGGAAGGTGTCCAATATGCTACTGGAGAAGAGCGGAGGGCAATTATAAGTAGCTCCAGAAAGAGTGAAGTGGCTGGCCAAAGCTGAAAGGATGTTCAGCTGTGGATGTGACTGGAGGTGAAAGGGAAGTATGATGCTGTAAAAAACAGTATTGCATAGGAACCTGGAACGTAAGATCTATGAATCAAAGTAAGCTGGATAAGGTCAAAACATGAGATGGCAAGATTGAACATCAATATTTTGGGAAGTGGTGAACTAAAATGGACAGTAATGGGTAAATTTAATTCAGATCACCACTATATCTACTACTGTGGACAAGAATCCCTTAGAAAAAATGGAGTAGCTATCATAGTCATAAAAGAGTGAGAAAAGCAGTACTGGGGTACAATCTCAAAAACAACAGAATGATCTTGGTTAAAATCCAAGGCAAACCATTCAGTATCACAATAATGCAGGTCTCTGCTCCAACCATTGATGCTGAAGAGGCTGAAGTTGACTGGTCCTATAAAAATGCCTACAGCCCCTTTTAGACCTCACACCAAAAAAAGATATCTATTTCATCCAATCGTAGGGGATTGGAATGCTAAAATAGGAAATCAAAAGATCACCGGAATAATAGGCAAGTTTGGTCTTGTAGTACAAAATGAAAGAGGGCAAAGGTTAACAGAATTTTGTCAAGAGAACACGCTGGTCATAACAAATACACTTTTCCAAGAGGCAACTCTAAACATGGACATCACCAGATGATCAACATCAAAATCAGATTGATTCTATTCTTTGCAGCCAAAGATGGAGAAGCTCTATACAATCAGTAAAAACAAGACCTGGAGCTGACTGTGGTTCAGATCATGAGCTGCTTATTGCAAAATTTAGGCTTGATTTGAAAAAATTGGGAAAACCACGAGGCCTCAGTGATATCTCTTATGAATATACAGTGAAGGTGAGGAATAGATTTAAGGGATTAGATCTGGTAGACTGAAGAACTATGGATGGAGATGTGTAACATTGTACAAGAGGCAGCTACGAAAAGCATCCCAAAGAAAAATAAATGCAAGAAAGCAAAGTGGCTGTCTGAAGAGGCTTTATGAATAGCTGAGGAAAGAAGGAAAGCGAAAGGCAAGGGAGAAGGGGAAATTATACCCAACTGAATGAAGATTTCCAGAGAATAGCAAGGAGAGATAAGGCCTTCTTAAATGAACAATGCAAAGAAATAGAGGAAAACAACAGACTGGGAAAGAAGAGAGATCTCTTCAAGAAATTGGAGATATCAAGGGAATGTTTTGTGCAAAAATGGGCATGATAAAGGGCAAAAATGATAGGGACCTAACAGAAGCAGAAGACATTAAGAAGAGGTGGCAAGAATACACACAGAAGATCTATACAAGAAAGATCTAACCATAATGGTGTGGTCTCCATTTGACATCCTCAAGTGTGAAGTCAAGTGGGCCTTAGGAAACATTACTAACAACAAAGCTAATGGAGGTGACGGTATTCCAGCTGAACTGTATAAAATCCTAAAAAATGATTTTGTGAAAGTGCTGCACTCAATATGCAAGCAAATTTGGATAAGTCAACAGTGGCTACAGGATTGGAAAGGGTCAGTTTACATTCCAATCCCAAAGAAGGGCCATGCTAAATAATGTTCAAACTAGCATATAATTATGCTCATTTCATACACTAGCAAGGTTACGCTCAAAATTTCTCCAAGCTAGGCTTCAGCAGTATGTGAACCAAGAACTGTATAAGCTGGGTTTCAAAGAGGCAGAGGAACTAGAGATCAAATTGCCAGCATTAATTGGATGGTGGAGAAAGCAAGGAGGTCAAGAAAAGCATCTATATTTGCTTCATTGACTACGCTAAAGCCTTGATTGTATGGATCATAACAAACTGTAGCAAATCCTTAAAGAGATAGGAGTACCAGACCACTTTACTTGTTTCCTAAGAAACTTGTATGCTGAAACAACAGTTAGAACTGGACATGGGACAACAGATTGGTTCACAATTTGGAAAGGAGTATGACAAGGCTGTATATTGTCATTCTGCTTATTTAAATTATATGCAGAGTACATCATGCAAAATGCCAGGCTGGGTGAATCACCAGCTGGAATTAAGATTGCCGGGAGAAATATCAACATACTCAGATATGAAGACAATAGCACTCTAATGGCAGAAAGTGAAGAGCCTCTTGATGAGGGTGAAAGAGGAGAGTGCAAAAGCTGGCTTTAAACTCAACATTTAAAAAAAACTAAGATCATGGCATCCGATCCCATCACCTCCTGGCACATAGAAGAGGAAGAAATGGAAGCAGTTGCAGATTTCATCTTCTTGGGCTCCAAGATCACTGCAGATGGTGACTGTAGCCATGAAATCAAAAGATGTTTGCTCCTTGGGAGGAAAGCTAAGGCAATCCTAGACAGCGTATTAAAAAGCAGGGATACCACTTTGCTGACAATGGTCCATATAGTCAAAGCTGTGATTTTCCTAGTAGTAATGTATAGCTATGAGAATTGGACCATGAGGAAGGTTGAGTGCTGAAGAATTGATGCCTTCGAATTGTGTTGTTGGAGAAGACTCTTGAGAGTCCCTTGGACTGCAAGGAGATCAAACCAATCAATCCTACAGGAGATCATTGGAAGGATAGATGCTGAAGCAGAAATTCAAATACTTTGGCCAACTAATGCAAAGAGAGTACTCATTGAAAATAATGTGATGCTGGGAAAGATTAAAGGCAAAAGGAGAAGGGGACAGCAGAGGATGTGATAGTTGGATAGCATTGTAGACATGATGGGCATTTATTTGGCCAGACTCCAGGAGGGCAGTGCAGGACAGGGAGGCCTAGTCTGCTGCAGTCTATGGGGCCGCAAATAATTGGACACTGCTGAGTGATTGAACAACAATTTTGGCTCTAGTTGTAGAATTTTATCTTTGCCAATGATATGTTTTATTTCTGTAGCTTAGTTGTATTTATTTATTCTCAAATTTGAAATCCCTGCATTTTATTTTCTATGTGCTTAAAGCTATCTAAAATATCTTGATTTCTGGCTGTTTTTGTTTGGTCTTTCAAGATTGTCCTGTTGTCTGTCACAAATACAGGCTTGATGAATCAGCACAAAAAGGATCTAAAACTTTTTTTTATCAGCATTTTTATATCCTTTTAATTGTTAAGCTGTTACTGAGCTTTCAGAAACTCAAGGCTTAGCGTTTTTATCTAGAATCTTTTAATTCTTGTAACATATAGAAGGCATTCCAAAAAAACATAATGGATACCAACACCAAATCAGGATTACAAAAGCTATTTTGCTATAACAATCAAAGTTTAGTGGGAGGAGGAAAGGGAGAGAATTTGTGAAAAAAATCCACAGTCATCTAGAACTTTATTAGGAACAACCAGAATGTAACAAAGAGTGTGCTTATTTGCACATCAAAGCAGATATTTCATTCCTGTAGTCTTTACATCCAGGCTGGTAAAGTGTTTTTGAAGATCAGGAAATGGTTTATTGGTTTGATTTATATCCTACTTTCCTTCACCAAATTGGGGTGGTATCCAGAGCACTTCCTCTTCCAGTTTTCCCCAATAACTTTGTGAGATGGGTTGGGCTGAGAGTTGGCTCCAGGTCACCCAGTGCACTTGCAGAGCTGAAGGTGGACTTAAGTCTGCCTTTTCCCAAGCCTGATCTAATTACTTAAACCACTCTACCATACTGGCTCTCTATTCTGATTAAGCTTCTTTGCCCACAATAAATGAAATATTTAAAAATACGACTTTGTTTAGACCAATTAAATATATAATACCTGGGGATTTTGGAAGAGATACAATTATGTTGCTATGTCTCTCTTTTTGGGAGTGCCAGAAGGAATAGAATTAGCTTGTAAAGATAGGAAAAGAGCACCAATTCTAGTTATATTCTCCCCAGTCTAGTTCAAAGGACACAGGCATGCTAAAAGGATCCCTGC
Organism: Acrochordus granulatus; assembly: GCA_032468055.1. Taxonomy (NCBI): domain Eukaryota; kingdom Metazoa; phylum Chordata; class Lepidosauria; order Squamata; family Acrochordidae; genus Acrochordus; species Acrochordus granulatus. The sequence continues at coordinate 25,703 of JANHZU010002058.1, read as the reverse complement.
ATCATGCTTTCTGAAATTTGATTCAGAAGCCCCTAGTGAAAGTCAGTCATTAATTCAAAACCTTCATTTCGGTCATATGTTAGGGATATGCTCATAGATAGCCCAGCTGTTCAGTCAAAATTTTGCAGAATACTGTTTGGTGTGCATGCTTCCTTCTATTAGATTAAAGGAACTTTGCACTTGTTTTGTTCAATTGGAAGTACCAAAATATTCATATTCATCAGCGAGACAAACAATGTGTCAACATCCCAATAGCTTTGCTGATAGTATGTTCAGTTTTCTTCTCCTTGGTATCCACAGATAAAACACAAATAATTTAACCATTTGGAACTAAGATTTCTTTGAGCCTGCTCCCATTAATTAAACAGCTTGCTCCATTGTTCTCACATTTCTACCATGTCACTGAGGAAAAACACATTTGGGTTTATTAATCTTTCCAAAACGTCAAGGCACGTTTGCGCATGAATTAATGGAATTTCTGCCCAGGGGATCAGGCATTCATATACTATTGTGCTATTTCTGCACTTTCAAACTAAGCTGAAATATTTTGCATCACAATTGTCCATAATAGTATTGAATTTGGAAACTATTATATATTACTGAATGTCATACATGCAAACAAGACCGTATGTTGTTTTTGATTAGAGAGCAGACAAACATATTTGATGATGACATTACAGAAAGTGATGTTGATGAGGGTTCCTTGAGTTGAAGAAGTCAATATTTCTCTGTATTCTCTTACAGATAGTCAATCTGATCAAGAAAATACAAGTGCGGGAAATGAAGCACTTGACTTGACCTCTGGGGAGAGAGACCTTCTAGTGGAAGCAACTGAGTTTCTAGAAGAACCTGAGTGCAGTCCCAAAGAAGATGAGAAAATGGACTTGTCCCAAGAAGAGGAGGACACACAAGGGAAATTAAGTGAGGGAGAAGAGGAGCCAGAAGAAGATTCGGTCAGCAACAGAAGCTTGGACCTCAATTTTGCTAGCAAGTTCATGGAATTCAAGCTGGCTGAGAGTGATCAAAACACAGGCAATGGAGCTCAGTCTGAAAATAAACACACCTGTGATGTATGTGGGAAGTCCTTCAAGTTTGCTGGCACTCTTAGCCGGCACAAAAAAGCCCATGCACATGATGACAAAAAAGAGGAAAAGAGCAGTGAGGATGAAAGTAAAAATATTCAAGGTGGAGACCAAGCCCAAGTTCCTGTCATGCAAGAGGACTCATCTCTTGAACAGGAAGAGCCTGGAAGGGACATTAAGGGTATTGAGTCTCCCACAGACGGTGAGGCAACAGGAAGGGAAAATGAGGAGAGTGAAAGCATCTCTGAGGGAGAAAGCACTGAAAGAAAATCTTCTGAGAAGAGTGATGAAGACAGGAAGCCAAAGCCTGGTGTGGGCACTAAAAGTGAATCCAAAACAGACAAAAGGAAGAAAGTCTGTATAGTGTGCAACAAGAGATTTTGGTCTTTACAAGATTTAACACGGCACATGAGATCCCATACAGGTACATAGACAACTGAGTATTATTTGCAGTAATGTTATCACTTAGTGATAGAATATACTCAGAGGTTCTAGATATAATACATAAGATGTTAGTTAAATGAGGAAATCCACTGCTTGAAAACTGGTTGCTCATTCAGATGTTGCTGGACTAGATGGAGCTGTCAGATTCTGTACCAGCCAAAGCCTGTTACTATAAGGGTACTTATTGCTTTGTGGACTGAGTAATATGTAGAACTGCCTCCAAGTTTCTGCTCCTATGCAGTTTGGATATTTGGAGTAATATACAGCTTAAAGAAGAAAGATGGCAACTTTCCAAACCTTTGTTTTTCAAAAACTCACTTTTTCAACTTTAGGTTAGGACCCTGCATAATCTGAATAGGACATACAAATTAGGTGCATGTTCTAGTACAGGTGGCTTACCTCAAGTTTGTTGGTGGTTTGATTTCCCTCAGAAGTTCAATATTTATCAGCAATAGTATTTCAAGAAATCTGCAGTTCTGCAAAGGCCACTCGGTGTGAGATTCCATGTCAAGTGATAGGCGCTCAGTTGAAATTGAAGGCCACAAAATATGGGAGGGAAAAGCTTCTAGCCTGACTGAATCCCAAGTATTTACTTTCTCTGTGTTAATTGATATGCGGTCCATTTTTAGAGACCCTTGTGATCTTATCACAATAGAACAGAATAGCAGTTCCTCATTGGAGGTCAAAATATGGTATCTGCATGGAATATTTCATCCATGTCAGCTGAAATCAAAAATACTCTCTGATTTGTTACACATATACAAGATGATACAGTGAAATAGAGCAGAGAGACAATATTGCCCCCTTTGTTCCACTTTCCCAACTCTTTAGGTGTTAGGGAGAATGTATGGTGCTTTAGAGTGCCTGCATGAGTAGTCATGTCCAATCTTGGCTCTTTGCAGAAGGCAGCAGGAAGCCAAGATAAGCCACCCTTGCAGGTGCTGTAGTTTAGCTGCTTGGAAATGAGTCACTGGCAATCTTGGCAGAGAGGGGCCTTGTATAAAACTCTGTTAGGTGAGATTAATCTCATGAGCCATGATGGGTTTTCCTTCTGTGTTCTAAGGAACACAATAGCTGGTTTTCTAATCTTCTCAACTATCAGTAATCCAAGGCTAGACTTGGAGGTGATGATTGGTCCAAGAGATAGTGATTATCCAAAGTCACTCAGTGAGTTTTCCTATGCTTCAGTCTGGCAGTCATCCAGGGAGTTCTCTAGTTTAGCAATCTAATCATATTGACTCTGAATTAAGCAAGAGTTCTTGCAATAGATAGAGTGGGTTTTTGAAAGACTACAGCCTGCATTTAATTATTTTTCAATCCATTCTACTTGGAATTAAATAAAGCAAAATAAGTTGTTTTTTTTTACAAATAAGTTTTCAGTCAAAGGTAACTCATTGATTTGTTTGGATTTTAAAAGGTTATTTAAAAATGGGGTTCACTTCTCCCATGTTGTAATGATTTGACTTAGAAAATGAATGAGAGACTATATGAGATAGAGTCCAGGCCTGTCTTTTAAGGTAAACTATATACCATAGAAAGTTTAGGTTACATTTTGTGAGATTCAGGGAACTGTGATGACAAGGCATTTTTCTTGAGACTCCCTTTCTCTTAAAAAATAAAAAGACAAAAATTATGGAGAATCTAAAGAAAAATGGAAAACAGCCCAGAAATTCATGAAGTAGCGCTTCCTTTACAATCTTCCTTTGAGGACCAAATACATTACTGCTTTTATAATATGGAGTGCTTCTTTCTTATTTTCCATTCCTTTTGACAAAGGGGAAAGCAAACGAGATGAAGATAATGGAAACTTTGCATTTTTCCCTCTAAACTAAGAAACTCTCATCTTTCTACATAAGAAACTAATTATTCCAATCTCCTAAGTATTCAGTAGTATATCTCCATATATTTTTTCAACTCTGCTATCTCTATTCTAGATACTTCTATTTCTCAAGAATACCTTTATTCTGACACTGTTGCCTTATTGAAAAAACTACAACAAAATCCACACCGTTTTGTATATATATTGAACAAACATTTATGTAGGTAGAAGTGTGCTATTTAATTCAAATGTCAGAAGCAGAGTACTCTTACCCTGCTCTTATCAGTAGGTACAAATACACAAATCTTTTCCCTAGCAGCATTGTCAAGGGACTTCAGCTTGTATCATCACCAAAACCTGTCTTTTAAAGGATTGTGATCAATCTACCAATTTTTATTTGGTCACAGACCAGCAAATTAAAAAAAAATCACAATTAATTAGGGTAAAAAGAAAAACAGGGTTCTAAAATATCTAAGAAGGACAAGGAATGAAATTATAGTATACTGTATAAAGTGTAGAATAGTACTTAGCTGGGGTGAAGGAGTAAAATCAGATTGATATTAATAATAACAAGTTCAGGTAAATCAGAATGATCAGGATGTTTAGTAAAGAATGGAGGTAATTCTTGGTGAGCATGTGCATAGAGGGGACAATACAGAATGTGTTCCATCATTTCAGTGATTCCTCCACTGCATGGACACGGTCTCTTTTCAAAGGGGATCTTCTGGAATCTTCCTTCAATAAAGCTGGTTGGGAGAGCATTGAATCTGGTCAAGAATAAAGCCCTTCTAAATTTTGGAATTGTTATTTGAAAAATATTGTGATAGTTACAATTAAAAACATCTGAAATGCATTATATTGCCTTCTCTGTTAAAAAATAAGACAAAAATGATGGCAGTGGTGGGACTTCTACAGCTTAAATAATCTGATGCACACAGTGTGAATTCGCATGATATCGTCAGGTTAGACTTAGTTGGGAAAATAGGGCCCTTTAAACATGAATTAAAAATCATCATTTTGCTCCAGTGCTCATGGTAAACATTTCTCCTTTGCCTTCTGTCAGCCTTGCAAAATCTGTACACATTGAAGAGAATTTGTCATTTGGCCATTCCAACCAAGACAGAGAGGAACCTCTTGGGTGAGGAATGTCTGACCTTTGATTTTGTCTCCTTTTCCTTAATCCCAGGGGAGCGACCGTACAAATGTCAGACCTGTGAACGAACCTTTACTTTAAAGCACAGCCTGGTTCGTCATCAGCGCATCCATCAGAAGGTAAAAAGTGCCAAGAATCATGAGAAGGACAGTGACAGGGAGGACACCCGTTCAAGAGGGGAAGAAGACAGTGAGAACGAGTCTCTCCCCAGCAGCACGAACCCCATTTCAGAAAATGAGTGCGAAACCCTTGTGGGGCTTGGAAACCATTCCCCGGTGACGAGGAGCCGCAGAGAAAGCCTTGCCAGTGCCACAAAGGATTATGCTTGTAAGGAGGATAAGCCAGCTGGGAAAGCCTCTGGCTTAGGCCTTCCTGAGCCGAGCAAAACCGTGCAGAAACTGACAGCGAATGAGCAGGAGTCTCGAGGAAAGGCCGATCGTGGGAGCCCCACTGACTTCATTCAGGACTTGCTGGAGATCCAGAACAAGAAATCATCCATGAGTCATATCCTCGCCTCTGCAGAGAACGCACCTCAGCTCTTGGAAGTTGAATGACAGCTATGGCATCGGCAGCGCCCAAGCAACCT
>JANHZU010002057.1:158899-173761 GCA_032468055.1 Acrochordus granulatus | reverse complement strand
TTCTTTTTCTTTGTTTCACTCTTTCTTTTTTTACTTTTTCTTTCCTTTCACTATACGTTACAAATATGATATTATAAGATTATATAAGTCATTCCATCCTCCATTTCTGACCACTTTTCTTGTTGAGAAACAGACAAAAGTTTGCCAAGGAGAAAATCTTTATTTCAAGCCAACTTCTTGAGCAAGCCAACTTTTGGAACTTGTTCCATAAAATTACTGATGGTAAAATTATGAGAAATGTGTATAATTGCACTTAAGCATCATGCAATTACAAACCCCTGACAAAATATAACAGTTGAATATTTTCATAGGGGATTATTGTGTATCATAAAAAACAAATCTTTCTCTCGCTTAAATGTCTGTGCAACATGACAGTTACAAATGAAACAGGATTAGTAAGAGGAGCAAAAAAATATGAGTAGGAAATGAGAATATATAAATGGTTAAAGCTTAAGAAAAAAAAAGAATAAAACAAATCCTGAATTAAGAACAGATTGGATTGTTTTATACCACATTGTTTTAAATGTTTTATCGTACAGAACAAGAAAGCCATAAAAGTAGGATTGTAGTCTCTGTTGAATACTACCATCTAACATATATTTTTTTAAAAAAAATGGCAAAACAGGTGACTTTTATTTTTTTTTTTAATTTAATCTTTTTAAAAATCCCAGAGAGACAATGAAAGCAAAAACTCCTTTTGTGATCTTAACCTTCACAATAAGAAAGGATGGGCTTAATTCAAGTTTTCAATGTACCTCTGATTTTCAAATCATTCTCAGAGTTCTGACTCTAATGAAATATTCTGAACGGAGTGGTTTTGAGTTCAGAAAAAAAAACCTTTTCCATTCCTAGAAGAAAGATATTTCAATGCAACTTTATCTAATATTTCCTAATTTTTTGCTTTACTACTGAATCCATATAACATATTCTGATCATATTAATTTAGCATATCTCATTAAAACAGTCTTATTTAAATTATTTTCCTTGTGACTTGCTTAGTCCATAAATTTACATAGCCTGTGGGGAACTTTAGTTTTATGTATCTACCCTCTTCTATTGCAATCTTAGAATTAAGTTATAAGAAGGATTTAGTCAAAGATTCTCTTATCTTATAAAACCTGAAGCTGCTTTCATTAAACCATTCACTGATACCACACACAGACACCAGCAGCTCCTTTTCCATAAATCAAACAACAGCTAGTATAAATATTATTCAAGATTCTTAGATTTTATATAGAAGGAAGGAAGGAAGGAAGGAAGGAAGGAAGGAAGGAAGGAAGGAAGGAAGGATCAGATTATACATATTTTAAACAATTACAGTACGTAGTTTTTTAAAAATGGTAGATGTTAAATTATTCTATGCATATTCTGATTTATTTGGAAAGATATTTCAGTGGTATTACTTTAGTCTGAATATTAGTAATTTGTCTAGGTGAGTTTTATGAAATTACATTAAAGGCATTTGAAATGCTGTATTAAGCGGTGGCAAATTCAGATATACAGATGATACCACTCTGTTCGCAGAAAGTGAAGAGGAGCTAAAGAGCCTCTTGATGAGGGTGAAAGAGGAGAGTGCAAAAGCTGGTTTGAAACTCAACATTAAAAAAACTAAGATCATGGCAACAGGAATGGCTGCAATCCAAAATCCAAAAAGATGAAACAACAAATGTGAAAGAGAATACTTTGGAAGATCTACAGGACAATAAGGTGAAACAAATCTCACCTGATGCAGAAATACTAAAATACAAATAAATGGTTGACAGACTGAAAAATAATAAAAATTGTAGATTGTAAGACAGAGATGACAGTTAAAGTCATATTTACCCAAACTACCAGAGTGATGAGGCAAGGAATTCTAAGGAGAAGAAGCATTTTCTCTGTGGTGGCTTCCCCCTGTAGAACATTGTCCCTGCAGAGATAAAATTAGCCCCCACTGTGACACTCTTTTGCAAGTCCCTGAAGTTTGGTTCTGCCACTGGCCCTGGGGACCCAGAATGCTATGGAGTCCATCAAGTGGTTGGTTTGAGTGATGTTGTCGGAGGGTAGGGGGTTATTGGTTTAGTACTGGGGTTTTATCTTTGTAAGCCATCCAGAATCACCAAGAATAAGTTGGGTGGTCATATACATTTGATTAATAACAAATAAGCCAAAGAATGAGTTGGATAATGACTCCTTACTGGATTTACAAAAGAGGTTTGTAAAGCTTCAAAGAAGCCCTTGAGATGGGAAAAGGAAACTTTGAAAATCAAAGGATCAAATCCTACTTCAACATCTGAATGGATTAAAGACTAAGACCTTGTTTTGTTTGACCAAGGTTAAATAGAATATGTTTCTATAAAGCTCTGGGAATTTTTATGGGCTTTCTGTTGAAACCAGGACAGAAATGTTAATTATTTATAGATTTGTGTATGAATAAGGGTTGAAGTATGGGAAGAAGGGATACTTGCATGTTACCTTATAAGGACTGAAGAATAACTAAATTTGTTTATACTTTTTATGATGAAGATTGGAAGTAATGTCTTTAAATATTGTTCTCCTTTTATTTCATCTTTCTCTTTCTTTCATTCATTCATTCTTTTCACTTTTTATTCTCTTTTTCTGAGTTTTGCATTGTCTTTTACTATTGTTTACATTATAAAAATTATTTTTAAAAGAAGTTGCAATCACATGAGATCCTTGCTTAATGAGCCACAAGGTCTTTGCTTAACAACAGCAACTGGGACTGCTGGAATTGCCATCACTAAGTGGTGCGGTCACTTGATATTGTACTTTACAACCATGCCACTTAATGAGACAGCAATTCTGATTCCAATTGTCATTGTAAGCAGAGGATTACCTGTATTTACAGTATCCTTCCAATGTATAAAAAAATTATAGCTTTCCTTTTCCCCCCCTTTATTTCATTTCAGTTCTGTTAAGCAAATATTTTAAAAATTCAATTGAGATATATTTTAACTTGAAATTGGGTTGAAATGTCTTGTAATATTTTAAGTTTTTAATTGTGTATTAGAGTACAGCATGTTAGCTAGATGATGTTTTTGACTTGATGCTTGATGCTACTCAAGATTGGTTGATTATTTGCCTGTATAATTATTGTTTATAATTTTTAATTATAAATATTATATTTTCAAAACATGTATTTAAAAAATGGTAAAGTATCTCCATCTACTTCTGCACACCAGGAAGCTGCAACAAAAGTTTGGGTGGAATAGCAAAAGACAAAAAACAAATTCAAGCTTATTTATCTATTAAATTTGTATGCTGCTGAAATCCGAAGACTCTCGGCAGCTAACAACAATAAAACAATACAATTAAAAAAACTAAAATAAACCCATTAAAAACTAACCCATTTAAAAAAAATAAAAAACCCGGCAGACTAGCGAGGTGGGCTAAAAGTATTTCATAAATAAAAAGGGGGGTGAGGATGGCTAAGAATCCATCAGCCACCTCCATGATGATAATGAGCCCCCCGGAGCCCCATGCCATCTCGCAGAGCCAGGTCTTAAGGCTCTTTCAGAAGGCAATCAGGGAGGGGGCATCCCTCAGCTCGAGGGGCAAAATGGTCCATAGGGCAGGAGCCACAGCAGAGAAGGCTCTTCTCTAGACCCCACTAGACAAAATTCCTTAGCCAACGGGAACCGGAGAAGGACTCCTCTGCTGCTTCTGGTGGGTCGGGAACTCCCCATTGGGGTGACACGGTTCCTCAGATAGCCTGGTCTCATGCCATGAAGGGCTTTGAAGGTCAATGTTAGCACCTTAAACTGTACCCGGAAGCAAACTGGTAACCAGTGTAGCTCGCGGAACAAAGGTGTTATGTGGGCTGATCTATTGGCCCCTAAAATCATCCACACAACCGCACTTTGCACCAGCTGCAATCTCCAGATATACTTCAAGGGAAGCCGCATGTAGAGCGCATTACAGTAGTCCAGGATTGAGATGACGAGGGCATGAGTGATTCTGACACTCATCTTACATCTTCTGGGGCCCTTGCCTTCCAACAGAAGAAGTCAGATAATTCCAGCCAAAAGTGTAAAATTTTAAAATAAGAATCCTAAATCAATCCACCAGAAAATGAAGGTTTCTTCATTGAAGATTATAATTATAATCAACTACGCCAGTCTAATGCAGGTTGGGGTGATAGACAGAAGCCGAGAGAATAGGATTGGCCCAAAGTTATCCAGGCAGCTTTCCTAGGATGAATCTGAGCCCATTGAGTTGTCTAGATCTAATTCTCACTCTTCACTCATGTAGCTAGAGGATATAATTCAACTGGCAGCTTCTGGAAACTGTTAAGGCAGTTGTACAAGCGGAGGGTGGCATGAGGTCAACACACTAAAATGTGTTGTATATTGCCTTGCCTTGCCTATCCGTATCCTCACCTTTTTGGGAAGGTGAGCATACTTGCTTGTCTTGTACATGGATATCTGAAAATATACACATTAGTTTGTAAAGTTTAAAGTTGGCCTAATCAAGTGATTGACAAAATGGATTTTGCCAAAACTTCATTGAATCTGCATCATGCAAATAGAGCAGGAAGTTTAACTATTTCAAACTAAATTGGATAACCAGATCAAGATTTTGTAATCAACTACATTTTCTGGTAGTTGCAAAAAGATCCCACAGATTAAAAGGTTTTCAGAAATAGCAACGGGAAAGAAATCTTCTATTAATATTTAGACAGACATATTCCAATAAAGCAACAACATCATATCAGTTATATACCCTTATTCATAGCTATAGTGGTAATAGTGAACTTTTTAGGAATATAATTTGAACTGTAAACTGGCTTAAATATTTTTAGGAATTTGTATTCTTTTTCAATGATTAAGATCAGCTAACAGCTGTTCAAATTATGCTCTGAGGGATATCATATATTTCTTTTTGTGGCCAATTGGAATAAAACAAACTACAATGCAAAGTTTAATCATTCAAAACTGAATGACCATGAGAGACATTACAAATTAAGGGTGGTCCAGTGCATTCTTCCTGCTAAATACATTTATGTAAACATGATTCTTAAGCACTGAGAAAATTATCTTTGACACTCACCAAGTTTTTCTTCTGAAATCTCCCACATGCCAGAACAATGTGAAGGAGGTGAAGCTTTTTGTAATGTTATCCTCACGTACAATGCTTACATACTTTCTTGCCAATACAAAATGTATGATATCACGTATAACATATATTTTCATGTGTATAATTAATGGCTAAGCAATCATATTTTCAGTATGAGGTTAGGCTCTGATTCCAATCCAGCCAAGGAGAATGAGAAATATGGCATTGGTAGCAGAAATGCTAGGCCTGATTAACTTAAACAAGGACCTATAATTTGGGACTTCCACAGGTTACATCTGAAATAATTTCTGTCCATCATCACAATCAATCTGATTGGAAGGAACTAACAGATATGGGAGATAATACCATTTACATTTTCAGGTAAATGGCCTTCAACAGGAAAAGGATTTTAGTCATTATGTATTGTGTGTTGAACATTTTGCTTCTTGAGCATACTTCCATTTAGGAAGAGTCATCCACAAATGCAGGGAAAATAGGGATAAATGATCAGTTTCATAGCCATACAACATAAATTCTACCACTCTGGTATGAGTGTGTCATGACGGTGCATGTATATATGAAAGTGGGAAAGACTGTATCTTGACTGTGTGATACTGTTTTGTAATTTTGATAAAAAAGCTGGATCCTGCATCATTTTATTGGTAAAACATGTGGTGCTCTATAGTCGCTTTATATTGTGCATCTATCATCCCCAGTAGATCTTTATTGTTTAAAGGAAGTGCAAAGGCAAGAAATGAAATCATTTATTCATGGCAAATAAACTATTTTTATTCCTTATTACAATAGGAACATATTGTACTTGTCTTCCACAACAGATTAGCTATAAATGGGGATTCACAGGAGTCTATATTTAGTTTAATACATTCATCAGGGAGAAACCGGTCTCTCCAGTATACTGTTAAATATCAGACACTGCAGAGTTTGTAATAGTTGAATAGAGGTGAGAGGGGAAATAGTATAAGCAATATACAACATGAAGCACACTGCTCCAGGTAGTAAGGTAACTTCACTGGAAATAAAGTTATTCAGGATATGCCATATTGTAAATGCAAGATTCCCACACTGCTCAGAAAGTTGGATTCCATGACCTATAACATCTTTTCAGGTTTTATAATAATGTATTTCTACAATTCTGCAAGGTTTGCCTTCCTGGTATGTGCACAATATTCATCTGTATAATTTAATTAAATATCTGTGTAAAATATAATTCATCATGGTGTCTAAACATCATACATATAGAACTGAGGTTGCATAAATATCTCTTGGAACAGTCTAGAGCTGAGAAATTTTGATAAGCATCCTACCATTCTATTCTACATAAACTTAGGCAGAAGTTTTTGCTATTAACTTTACTTTTGTCAAAATCTACTTTCACATCTATTTCTTTCCAGGGATGCCAAGTCCTTCATGTGCTTTATTACCTTCAGTTATTTCTCTTTTTGCAGTTTATGCTGTATCAACAAAAAACCTTCTTCCTTTGGATGAAGTCCTGGGAGCATGTTTCATTTTGTCTGGAGTTGCAGTCTGTCACTGTGGCTTTGAGAGCTTTAACTGTAAAGAATAGGGCAAAGTGACTCCTCTATAATGGAGATTCATTGTTCCTCATCCAAGAGAAATTCACTGAATGATCTCTTCTTATTGGCAGTGCTTTACTAAGCAATCCCAGGATTGTTATTCTTCTCATCTTGGGACTTTGCTTTGGGAAAAGGTTTTTCACTGCTGATGGTGCCTATGGGCACAATTGCTAGAACTTGGTGTTTTGTCCGGTAATATCTTTTTTTGTTTTAAAGAACATATTTTCCAGTATTTTCAACTGCATTAAATGTAATAAATTTCATTAACTGATCTTGTTCCATTTCACTAGTTTAAATAATGCCTTAAGAAAACCAAAACCAGATATAACATGATTCTGAAAAAGAACAATCTGCCTTCCACTATGATTATTTGTTGTTAAAGGAGAAGGAAGAAGAGGCAGTGACTGCAGCTCAAACTCTTCTTTCATTGTTATTTGGCTTCCTTTGTACTATTGACTCATCCAATGTTTTACCCTTTTGTACATCCTTGTGTTCAGTTCACTTTCCAGAATCAGGTTTGGACTACTTCCAATGAAACTAACCAGTTTCACAGCTAACAATTTTATGTACAGATGTAATCCATGGCAAGCTCCAGAGGTGACCCTCTTTTGATCCTGACATTACACTGTAAGTCTCTGAAGTTTTCTTTACTTCTGCTCAGGTAATGGAAAATGGCTCCATCCATTCATAGATCAGTATTACTGCTAATGCCCAAATCCTCCAGTCTTTTATGCCAGAATTGCTTCAGCATGCTATTTTCCCCGTATTTCAAACATCACCTGTATATACCCAGGTATCCCTTTGCTTTGTACCAATAGAATTAAATAGTCAAGATTTGTGGACTAAAGTTCTCAAAACTTACACAATTAACCCTACAGTTGTCTAGAACTACAGTTTATCTATTTGACCTTCCAATGTGGAATTCCATCAATTGTTTCACACTTTACTACTACTATTCCCACATTGTGCTTAGCTCTATTACTTCACCTCTTTAAAAATCATATTTTTGTTACCATTTTTTCCCAATACTTACTATCACTCTATCCTAACATGTTCTCTTCTATGTATTTTGGAGTAAAAATCAAATCAGCCTAAGCTAATTGACCAATTAATAGGGATATAGGGAGCTGCAGTCAAAAACATCTGGAAAACACCATGCCAGGGAGAGCTGCCTTTTTGCATTACATTCCCTTCCCTAGCCTGTGTTGGCTGTAATGAGATGAATATGTGCATATAGATTGGACTGCAACATTAGATTAAATGTAAAACATAGCCTTGGAAATAAACAAGTTTGAAAGAAAACACATGGAACGTTGATTGGCTTAAAAAAATTAAAAGAAGAAATGTCTTCAGATATTCAGATCAAATCCTAGTAACAAATTATCATATTTGAAAAATAATCAACAATTTACTTTTGTAAATCCTGTCAAGATCCAAAGATGAAGAGTTAACAATTCTGGATGCTTACTCTGTAAATATCCAAATGAATATGGGACATATGGCACAAATCCATCCATTCTCAGCTTATAGAAACAAATTCTGTGTCTGTACCATCTGTTGAAATGGAAAGAGGCCAACCAGGGCTTGAGCTATAGAAATGGCATTAACCCAGAAACATAGTTACTGAGTGCATTTATCCTGTTCTCACACATTCACAAGATTCTTTTAACAGAGAAGTTCATTACAAATATGTTACTGTACATACTGTATATAAAATTGGATGGACATGATCCAGTCAAGACTGAACACTTAGAATTTTCATTCTTAATTATGTTTGGAATATTCCTCAGCTGCTTTAGTAAGACTGTCCAAAAAGGAATATAAGAAAAATATGCTTTTATATGCCTATTAGCTTAAACTTAGTGTCTGTTCCCACATTAATATTTAAAAAAAGAGCAGGACTGTTTAAAAGGCTGTTTTGCAAACAGATTCACATCAGCAAAGGTCTCCTCCATGAAGCAAAGAGGGAAATACATTCTCTGAAAGGTTGAAGCAAATGTTTCGAGGATCTTCTCAGGTCCTCAGTTTCCCCTTTCTCAGGAAGATTCAGAAGGTCCTAGAGGAAATGGACTATGTGGAACCATTTCAGTTGGGTTTCAGGCCTAGATACATAATAAAGATAGCACTGATCATGCTTGTGGATGATCTCTGATAAGACAAGAATAGAGTGGTGCAACTATCTTGCTTCCTGATCACTTGGTGGCTTTCAGTATCATAGATCATATCTGGAGAATGATCTCAATAAGAGCTGGGGAATACCACATTGTTGTAATTCCTCTTGTTTCTCCATGGTTTGCTTCAGTCAGTGTTGGTAGAGGAGAGAAAGTCCTGACTTTGCAGAATTCCTCAGGCTATGATGCTCTTCCAGTCCCTGTTCAGCATATATATGAATCTGCTGGGTGAAATCATTCAATGGCATGGAGTCGCACAGCATCAATATTCTGAAAAGAACCAGCCATATGTCTAAATCCCTCACCAACATCACTTTTAGCTTCTGTTGCAATGCACAGAGGCTTTAGGATCTGGGTGGAGAGAAGCAAGTCCAGGATCAAGAAATATACTATCATAGGGGAATGCTGTGTTGTCAGATTGTCCAGGTTTAGTTCTAGATAGGGTTGCACTTCTTCAGATGGAACTTATATACTTTCTACATATAAATCATGTAATATTGTGATAGAAAAAGGAAACTCATCTGCATACATGGTGAGCTCATGCTGAGATAAATAAAATATTCACAATAGCTGCTCAAAGAAATAACAACGCTGATTAAAGAAATGAAAATATGAATAAACAATGCTAACAAAATCATAGGATATAAATAAGCCACGGTTCTTAAAAATTCTTAAATGATGTGATTATTAGAATCTCCTAGAATAACAATAATAATTAGAATACTACAACGACAACAAATATATTTAAAGCAATCTGTTGAAAAAGTCTGTGTCTCCTGAAAAGGGATACTCTCATTATATCAAGATTGCTCTCCCCACCACCCCTCCACACCCCCGGCAAGGTCTGAATTCCTGTATTTACTGGTAGTCCTCACCTCCCAACTGTTCATTTAACAACAGTCCAGAATTACGATGGCCTCAGAAAGGAAGCTTTACAATCATTTCTAGCTATCACAAAATATTACAACCCACACCCCCACAGTCACATTATTGTGATCTGGGTGCTTGGCAACATGTTTGACCTTAAAACCACTTGCCAAGCATCCTGCATTCATGCAATTGCTATTTGCAATTTTTTCTACTGATTTCCTCAAAAAATTAATTGTAACTGCTGTCTCTGGGGGTTGGCTGAGAGAGCTGCTTCCCAATGGGAACTGAACTCTTTCAGTGTCTTGCGGAAAGAGAGCTGAAATCTTGAAGGTTTCTGCTCCATTCCTGCATCCCTCCGAAGGAGTTTCCTTCCATATATGGAGGAGAGCTGAACTCCTTTGGCAGGCAACTCTTTTAGGCAGCCCCCAGAGACAAGAGACAGACTCAGAGAGAGAGAAACAAAATCCAAGCAGAGAGTGGAAAGTAAGCACAGTAAAGGACAGAGCATGGAGTTGCTCAGGCTGGTGGGGAAAGCCATAGGAAGCTCTGTGCAAGCTGCACACAAGTATCTCTTTGCTCAGGGGCTGAAAATTCTACTTGTATTTTTGTGGGGAATATTTTCAGTTCCTGAGCTGAGAGGAAATGTAGTGAGGAAAAGATCATGGGATGCCTCAGGGGGATGGAGAGGCCTTAGGAGGTCCAGCGCAGGCTGCATGTTGGTGTCTCTCCACTCAAGGACTAAAATTCCTATTTAATTCTGCCTAACAACTCAATCACTTAAGAATCACAAGTAGGAGTGCTGGGATTGGGGATGTTGAGTGAAGTAGTCACATGGGCAGTCATACAACGTCTCACTTAACAATAGTTTCTCTCAATGACCAAGATTCCAGTCCCAATTTTGGTCATAAGTCAAGGACTACCTGTAGTGACCTGGGAGTACTTAATAAATTTTTATACATCTTTCTTCAGTTATCTGCTTTGATGAAGGCTTAAAAAATATTAAATATGCCATGATTCAGAATGAAAAATTTTAGTATGACTAATGACTGAAATTTAACTTAAACAGTAGACTGTTAAGTAACACATTCCTAATTTGAAAAAAATCTCAACATTAATTAATTCATTGATTATATGCCATCAAGTTATTTTCAACTCCTAGTGATCTCATAGATTTTCACCAAGATGGACTTTCTCCTAATTTGGTCCTTCAGGTCTTCCAATGTACCCGTCACCATCATAATTGAATCCATCCACTCTGCTGTTGGCCTTCTTCTCATCATGGGCAAAACACTCACTTGGTTTTGTGGGAATCTGAAGCATGATTCCACTGCATCCACTTCAGATTCCCACAAAAGCAAGTGAATGGTTCGCCCACAACGACGCAATGGGTGGCCCGTGTGGCCGAGCGGTCAGCAATGCTAGTCGTGATTGTGCAAGCCCAGGGATCGAGGCTAAGGCGCACTGATGAGCAATAATGATGCAAAACAGTTGTCTGCATCTGCCTCTCCCTTTGCATAGTACTTTCTAACTTCCTCTTTTTTCTTCTTCTATCTTTCCCGACATTAAAGTCTTTTCCAGAAAGCTATGTCTTCACAGTCTGCAAGGAAATTCATTTACAATACAGAAGGAAAATGCTGTCTAAACTTTGAAACTTCTGAGATGGACTGAATGAACAGTTTATGCTAGATAATGATCAATTCTTAGCAAAGATGTAATGAGACTGACCTCAAAAATGCATTCCCAAAAGCATGGTATATGAGACACGAGCACTGTTTAGCTTTAGAACTCAGACCAATTCTCATATGCCATACAAAGATATATGGGTGAGTGAAAGTGTTTTTTACAAATACAAATTATTTTGTCACAAAGATGCTGTCGCAGACGGATACAGAGCCCACATTAAATCTCATATTAATTATTTATACTAGTTTAAACTGTGTTCTCTGTGTCTCTTGGTTGCCATTCAAAAATACATGGTACTCTTTGAGAGCAATTCTTGCCTAGTGCTGTGAAATGGACCCTAGCATTATATTCCCATCTGATAAATGTTTTTTAATTAACATGTAAATCCAGTGGACTAACTGAACTAATTGTCAGTAAATGCAACCAAAGATCTTGCATTTTCTAAAAGAACAATAATAACACAAAAGCATTGTTTGGTTTCTAAGCTACATTTATTCAAGAAGTAAATGAAATTAACTTGACGAAATAAATGGAAAGCAAGCTTCACACAACACTCCTCTTTTTGGCTTCAGTCCAGCACCACACTGTTGTGAGCCATTCTGAATCATGGAAAATAGGGTTTAGAAAGAAGAACTGTCTAAAATTATGCTTGGCTCCTTTTAAGGACATACATCATAGCAGATTAACAATCTCCATAGTCTACCAATATTGATCAAGAGGAATTGCTGATAGTCCAAACATAATTTTTGCTTAGGGAGAATTCTGATAGCTATAGGAAGAAAGAGAACAGGAAATAGCTCTTCTGTGAATCTGACTTCTTATGATTCACATCTTAATCTCCTTGTTTGCAGCAACATGCTAGCAAGGCCAGACCTTTGCTAAATAAAAATAGCAAGTGAATATGTCTAATAAAGGGATTAAATAAGATATGGAGTACTAATGAAAATACTATTTTACTGCAATATGTTATATTTAATAATGTGTTAAGGCTGCATTTCAGAAGCTGTGTACATAATGAAGAACATAATGGGATGTTTTTCAAAAAAACAGTAAAAGTTTTTCAGTACAAATTGTATCATGAGTTCCACCATGATTGATTTGTATCAGTGAATTAATTCAGTGGCTCACAGTAATGGTTTGAAAAATTAGAAATGATGACAAAAAATAACACAAGCCCAAGTGAACTGATGTACTGTCCTCCAGTATGTCTTCACTTTTACTAACCTAAGATAGAGGCTGATGGTGTAGACCAACACACTCTCTTTGATCTTATTCAAAACTATCATTGCCCAACACACCAAACGCACAATCAGTTGGTGACAATATAAAGAGGCATAAGCAAAATAATTATTTACTCTGAAAACATATGTGGTGCATGATTGTGGGCAATGTAGGAGGAGATCTGTGCTAACCAAAAATCAGAAGGAACCTGAGAGCACCTCTGTCACAACTATAACTGTAAAGCCTCAAAAAAAGCCAATGGTAATAAGATCAGCAGGGTCCCTGAGCCCTTAGTAACTGATAGTCCATTTTTTGAGACCAAACCTGATTGTGATGGATACAATACTGAAGTCTAGTACTTCTGGATACAATTAATTTTGCTGTTTTAAAAATTTAATCTTCATTGTAAAAGTATAGTTTTAATTTATTTTTTAAAAAATCTTGCAGAGAATTTCATACATATAAAACAAGATGGAAATGTACTTTTCTTCAGATAAGGAGAAATTACACTGAAAGCACCCAGTAATATATAATCCACTTTCTGCCTGCATCATTCTAGGTTTTGTTGTGATACTTGAATGGTACTTGCATTTTTTTAATTGTACAACTAGTTTAATGAATATGCATACCACATAAAAAATTCTGTTTTAGGCTGATGAAAAAATTAGAATCAATTCACTATGAATGGAAAATTCGGGAGTGGGTAACAGTAGCTTACTGAGAAGATGACAGAGAACCTCTGCATCATGCCAGAAATATTCAAGAGTGCATTTAAACAGTGAGTGGTGATAACAGCAAAAGAGGCACATTATGAATTAACATACCAAAGGGGCATCCAATCTATGCATCAGTCTGACTCATGTCCACTTCATGTGCAACACTTATCAGCCAGCTTACCAATAGCAGTCAACACCCAAAATAACCTATTTGTATGGGCAGGAAGAAGGAAAACACCAAGTGCTGGCTAAGTGTTTCCCTGGCTAAGTGTCTCACCTGGCAAAATTCTCTATTTTATGATGGAGAACATCGATTTCTTCTCATTGGAATTAAGCTGTTCCTTAGAATTGGATCTTAGTCACAGCTTACAACTCTTGAAATAGAATCTCTTTTTTTGAGGGGGGTATTGCTTACTCAAGAATAACATGATTAACTTGATTTGTCTGGGTCTTTCTGGAGGTAATTCAATTCACTGGTGTACAGACTTTAGTGGATGTCCCTTTGGTATTTTTATTCGTAATGTCCTTCTTTGCTATTATCACCATTCACTGCTTAAATGCACTCTTGAATGTTTCTGGCATGGTTCCGCCATCTTCTCATTAAGCTACTATTATTGAACATTTTCATAGTGAACTGATTCTTATTTTTCAAAGTTTCATAAGTTGGCCAACTTATTTGTAGCTCTCTTTTGTTCTCTTTGCCATGGAAGGTTCCATATCACTCCACGTTGAGAATCAACTGGTCCTACAGAAAACCAACTATATGCTTTTCCAATAGCAGCTGGTTATGCTGGAAACATTCTTGTCTCAGATTAAGTCCCATCCTATGACTTTATGGTTGCCTGCATAGGTATCAGTTTATAGCGGGGAAAGGAGAGAAATGTACTTATGGCCTCACTTCTTTGGCTGTACCGAGTGGTACAGACTGGTGCACCCTTTCCAAATACATGGCCAAAATGCTAGCACTGCAGTAACTTGCTTGTTTATGCCATGAACATATTTTCAGCCATGTCTACAATTGCATTACTGGGAAATGATGCTCCTTTGAAATGATCTATTGTGCTCATTTTTGCAACAGAGCAGGAATTCTGCCTGATCTCAGAGTGCTTTTCTTCAGTAACATGGAGGAAAAGGTGAACAAGTATATCATGTTAATCAGGAATATACAGTAACAATACCCCTCTGCCTCCTTCTTTTTCCTCAAAATGAAGGCCATGCCAGTGGGGAAACTGGTGTGGCTTCAGAGACGTTGTATCTTTCATCAGTGACTATATCACATTAGTTTAGACTAAGCTTGAGGAAAAATATAGAAGGATGGTTAATTGGTTAGGGATTTTTAATGGTAAGTTGATAACTCATTTTCCAAAGAAATATCTAGTAACTGCAATAGTTACCACTAAATTCTAAAACAGCTAATTACTTTTATGAAATTAACCTGTTTTTCTCACTTTGGCTCAGAACAAACTGTTCTAAAACAAGTCGCAACAAAGTTTAAAAAACAGGCATCTGGACTGGATTTTTCTCAAGTCGAAGACGTTTCGCCTTTAATCC
>JANHZU010002056.1:65950-79282 GCA_032468055.1 Acrochordus granulatus | reverse complement strand
GGTTACTTGTTTCAGATGTTAGGGACAATCACTTCTACCTCAAATTCCATTGAAAATTATTTTTTGGTGAATATTTTTGGGGGCGTGGAACAGATTGACTTTTCATTGTTTCCTTTGGGAAACTGCGTTTCTCTTTACAAGCATTTTGCGCTAAAAGCGTTCTTCCGGGACGGATTAATCTCGTCTTGTGAGGCACCACTGTATATATATCCAATAAAATATTCTTGTTTTATTGATGATATATAATATGATATATATCACACAGGCTTTATATATGATATAATATATATATATCACACAGGCTTTTAATATAATGAGCTGCATAAAGAAAAGACCGGGAACTGTGGATTTGGCCCATTTTATTACTTGCATTTGGAATTGTCCCACACTCTGGATCATAGCAGAATTACAGGATTGTTAACCAGGATTAGAACTTACAGACCGTCAAGAAATATGCTTTTAACTTCCGTATTCTTTTTATGTATCTAATTTTAAATTATACTTTGGATTTTTAAACCCTTCAGGGCTCTGGAGCAGCTTATTTAAAAAACTATCTTTTTCCATATATGCTCATCCAGTCATTAATTAGTTTCAAAGGTTCTGGCCAATGTAGTTATCGTAATCTTTGCTGCTAAATAAAGAAGTTTTTGATCCACTTTGGTTTTTTACTCAAAACTTTTTATATTATATACTCTCCTGGTAATTTGCCCAGAAAACTTACGTTGATGGATGGCTATGTTTTCAAATGAGAATACATTTTAAACATTTTACATTGAGCTGTAGGAAAACCAGCTACTCACATGGGCAAAAAGTTCCTTTGCTGCTAGGAAAATTATTGCGTTGAGTTTTATTCTGGAAATGTATTTAGAACTGCAGACAAAGTTTGCGCACTCCCTGGTCAGGGGAAAGTTTAGTCAACTTTATTGTTAACAAAATTTTCAGTCTTTCTAGGTTTAGAAACTTAGAAGCTTCTGTGAAGGTTTCAGGAAGCTTGCTGAACTTTTTGGCTCCTCTTTTGAGATATGATATATCATATTCAATAAAATATTCTTGCAAATATTTTATTGGTCTCTTTTTGGTCTCTTTTCTTCACTTGGTCTCTTTTCCCATTTGCACGAAACAACAGCATAAACATTCCCTTGCAACTTCCTGTTTTTCTTACGTCTCCATGACATTTCCTTCACTGCATTCAGCCCATGTGCAAAACAGGCTTGCAATCTTTAGCTGTATTGGTGTTACATACTTATTTGCCTCATTGGTTTCCTTAAAATGTGTAAAAAAATGTGTTAGGCTTCATCATTCCTCATTAACCTGAAATCCTCAAGTCAGGAGTTATTTCCAAGTGACTAACTGGAGAAAGAGGCAAGACAGAGATGGCAAATAATATGCTCTTCTCCTGAGAAGGATGAGTAGAGGGCATTCAACCCAGCAGGAGGAAAATGCCATTTGCTGAGTCCTCGGCCACGTTACGCAAATGCGGGTCCACCTTCAATTAGTTGGCAATTTTTTCTCAGCAATATGTCTACTTTTGTTTGCAACTAGGTGGAGCTTTAGATCATTGACAGGATTGAAATTTGGCGCAACATAAAGATGTCATGGCGAGCTTTTCCTTTCTGCTTGACCACTCATTATTGCTTGGTTTTTACTCAGCTTTTACTTGGATCAGTGTTTTATAATAGGCTAAACCCAGCTTTCACAAGTTACTGCATGCCATCCTATCTGTGGAATTAATGTGACAAAAGGCAAATGCATCATCGTTCTGGGATAATGGAAGCATTATCTGAACATGGCACCACCAGCATGTTGACAGTAGAAAAGAAAAAGATGATAAAAATGAGATAAATTCTATGATAGACCTCTCTGGCTGTTACAGTTTTGAGGTAGTTTTGTCCTCATTGAGTGACCACGATTGGGACTAGCAATTTAGTCATTCACCAAAACAGTGGCTAAGTGAAACTATGGTAGTGATTATGATCTTATTTCAGCTATCCTTTGCTTTACAGGGCAAAAGAAAGCTGAAGTATCTTTTGGGTCGTGAAAGTCAGAAAAGTTATAAATTCAAGGATTGATTGTAAAGTTATTTTTTTTCATTACCATTGTAGCTACAAATGAGGCAGTCACTAAACAAGGACTACCTGAATGAGACTAGGTAAATCAGTTCTTGTCTGTTAGGAGTTAGATTAATATCAGAATAATTAAACAATCAGACCTTATTAAGAAAAAAAAAGGAGAGAAGGTAAAATGTGGTGAAAAGTAAACTTTATTATCTATTCAATTAGTTACTCAAACTATTTATCTTTAGTTTTTTTAATAAAATAAGAGAAACATCTGGGAATACTGTGTCCTTGTGCTATCCCAAACATAATAAAACTGAGTTGTACACCCCCAGGAACATGGTGGTTTTTCTGCTTAAAAATTCAAAGAGTAATTAAACACACAGTAACAGAATTTACACGATACAATAAACAGCAAAAATAACAAAGTATCTTAATAACATTTGTGCAATATACAATATTATGTAAACTAGACATTTATTGTACCTTTGTGTACCCAAGTAACAATTCTTTCAATCAGAAATCCTTTCTGGATTACAGTACCATGTAGTCCATAGAGTCAATAAAAATAAAGTATAATTAATTTTAGAAACTGGAACATTTTTCAATTAAATTTACAGTCAAATGATATGATATATATATATATATATATTGCAAAACTAAGATATCACATATAATAATCAGAGGAATTGTTTAAAGTATTTTTTTAAACAAAAAGAAATATAAATCAGCGTAGGAAAAACAAATTATGAAACTGACTAGAGAATTAATTGCCCTGTAACAAGCAACCCTTCTAGAGATATTTGCTGAGCATTCAGTTGAAAGAAAGCAAGTATCACCTTGTCTGATCTTGCATGGCTAAGTCAGAAGTAGAGTTACTAACTGAATATGCCATGTAATATAAAAAGGGGCATAGTAAGAGGATATGTGCAACTGTTCATGTTTCCTCTAAGGCTCATGTGCAAAGTTGCCTGGTACATTTTGAAACCTTCCGTCTAAAATCACATCAAGCTCCCAAAGCAGTGGTCCAAACAACACATTCCCCTGGGAGGCATACTTTCAGGAACTCTGCCTGGACACAAAGAAGTGGATGCCCTGCCCAACTTATAGGAAATCTTACAGTGCTCAATTAACACTGGGCAAGGCCCCAGGAAAAGACCTAATCTCTCCAGAGGTAATAAAAAACAAACTGGCCTTCTGGGTCCCCACTTTGGCCTCACTCGCACTGGCACCTATGGCTAAATCCCTGTGGACTGGGGGCTTGCAATCATTTTATAAGAGAGGAAAAAATGCTGATCCTGCTAATTATAGAACAATCAACCTCTCAACACAATCAGCAAACTTTGTGTAAGATACTTACAATGGAAATTTGAGAACCTGTTGGAACAAGAAAATATATTTGCAGAGGACTAAGCTGCCTTTAGGGAAGGCCAATTCAACAATGATCAAAGCAATATTCCTTAATGCAAATGTTTATTCCCCAAAACTTGCTGGAAGACGCATCTCTGTTCTACTCTATGCAGACAATGCACCAATATTTTCAAGAACACCTACTGGCCTTAAAAGAATACTAAGAGTAGCAACACAGTGGTGCAAGGAAGACCAGATAGAACTCAGCTACCAGAAAACCAAAATCATGGCATTTGCCAAAAGGCCCAAGAATACTTCTGGAGCAGACATGGCCATAAGATTGAGGAGGCCAAGGATTGATATCAACTACTTAAAGGTGACTGCGCCCTTCCTTCAATGCTTGTTCCTATTTCATGAAGAGAATAAAATACGCAGTTTCATAGCCAAAATGTCAATCAAAAGTCTGCTGTTTTTGGCATTCCATGAAAATAAGTTTAATTATGGTCTGGTATTTTGATGTTTGAAAATTACCAAGAAGACATTTAGGATCAGAGAAGATTCTGGGGAAACGTTGAGTAATGGAAGAGTTGGACAAGGGTAGAAGTCCTACAGTGAATAAAACTGATTAGACTGCTCTAGTAGCTATGAAAGATAGGGTGTGTATTGTTGAATTCCATCCATAGGAAGGTTGGCAGATAAATGTAAAAATGTACTGAGCAGTTGGCACTATCAACATCTTATAGAATTGCTAGGTAAAATCAGGATGCCAAAGTGTGCAAAGTCATGCTCTGGGAATAAGTGTGCTAAAGAGGAATAGTACTGTGGGATTCTCATCCAGATGATCCTGTGGTTTGTTTGTTCATCATTGAAAATGATGGAAGATAAGAACATCTAAAGGTTTGCCTGCCAAAAATTAAACAGACAGCCATTTACCATCTCTTCACTCTGGGAAAGTGGCTTGTCCAATGTCAATAACATAAATAACTTGCTTAGACCTAGAGAAATAAATAGGAATTAAGAATTTGGAAGGTATATAAGGCATGCACTAGTCTGTGTTAAGATTTCTTTCTTAGAATGCTTAGTAGAACAAAGCAGGTCTAAATGACACTTCTGTTAATTGTACCAAAGCAGTTTCCAATTGTTCAAAAGAAACCAGACAACTCATGACCCACTGGGTCACTGCTTCAGAGATACTTTTCTTACCTAAACAGAGAAACAAAACTATCAAGGCAAAAAACCATAGGAGCAGGAGTGACCTCCGACTTCCTGCCAGCTTCCCCATTGACTTTCTTTGTAGGAAGCTAGTAGGGAGCCTGGATATGACAATAACATGACTGCAGCAGCTCAATGGTGTGACAATGTGGCAGCGCTGAAGTGGCCACACCTTTGTCAAGCTTTAATCCCATAGGACTCATCTCATGGATCTCAGATTTTGAATACATTCTGTAAGTTAGCCCATTTCATGTAAGGTAAAGGTAAAGGAGACCCTGCCAGTTGTGACCGACTCTAGGGTGCGGTGCTCATCCCCGTTTCTAAGCCGAAGAGCCAGTGTTCATCCTGGGACTGCTCCGTGATCATGTGGCCGGCATGACTGGACGCCTTAAGGTGCACGGACCATTTCATGTATGTTGATTCAAAAACTGCCGTTATGCACTGTTTAGCCCAACTGATGATAACAAACAGACATGAGAGTTTTAGCAGTATATAGATAAATGACAACACTGAAATTAGACAAATAGAGTCAAGAAGTCTACTCAAGATTCATAAACTGAGTGAGACTGTACAGACCCTCCTAGCAAATTGTTTTCGTTTGTCCAACCTAAAATACCTTTGGTCTGGTGGTCTGTTTTGACACTCTGAACTCATAAAATACAAGCATAAATAAGACTAAGCAAAGTAGCCTGCATTGTCAAAAATGGAGTAACATGAAACTGAACTTTTTCTTTCTACCTTTTCCTAGGTTGCAGAGCAAGAGGCAGCTGTGAAAACCCTTTACATTGTTTTGATAATAGTCACCAAGCCTCAGAGAAATTCAGAGGCAATTAGTTTCCATGGGGAAGGCAAGCAAAGGATGTTATTAGGGCAATGATAACTGACTGATGATCAACCCAGCAACTTCTATGCTAGTCAAATCTCTTTATGACAACATACAGACCTATTGGCTATAAAGTCTCCATTTAAAAAATTCAAACCCTGCGTATTTTCTCTCCCCCGAGCCTTTGGATAATTTGAATTTTGGCAAAGCTTCATGACTTTGGGCTTGCATACTAATCAGTTTTTGCTTGGGAATTGTGTTTATTTTGCCAAACCTTGACAACGAATTCTTAATGAGAGATTTGTCTTTTCAATTTCTTTTTCTTGAAAGGCTAAATAGGTAAACAGGTAACTGACTGAAGTATTCCCAAACATGTTCAATTGGGTAGAGTTAAACTAATGCTTGATTAACTCTGCTTAGGAAAAACTTTTAATTGACTGGGACAATTGATTTCTGTTTCGTGTTTCTGCAACATGCTTAGCTTCCCATTGAATCAAATAAATAGATTCAAGCAATTCAATATTTCTAAAATTAAGATGATTATTGTGTTATCTTCAAAAATTAAACTCATTTGCAAGAAAAGGACATCTGTCATTTTCTTTAGATCAAGTTATCTTAATTGCTTTTTCCTTTGACGATGACACCCAAATTTCTGAACTGCTCATTTGTCATGCGATTCCTCAGGTTCCAGAAAAGCAGGCTTCTGATACATGGCCTGTTTCTTGGAAGCACATCTTTTGAAGAAAGGAAGACCTGCTTTTCTTTAGCTGCCTTTTGTTCCCCCCCAAAAGCTTTGTAATTGTTAGTGACTGTCTGGCCTTGATATTTTCGGACTTATTCAGCAACGGGGCCAATTTCCCCTTAGGAAATGCTGCCTTTTTGGATTAAGCCAAATTTTCCATTCTGCTTTCCAGATTGGATTTCTTTTCTTGTCCACAGCCATGAGGCTGAAAAGTTTGGGTGGAGGCAGAGGGAAGACAATCACCACTTAGCTGGCATAAATCGACATAGTAGACGATTCTGCATCTCAAATTGGCCTGATCTAACTTTTTTCCCTACTGAATTGGCCTGGCTCCTGTAAGGCTTTTAGTCCTTGACAGGAGTGCCCTCTTCTGGTGTTTTGGGGTTAAAAACGAACAAACGAAATCTCTTTAAAATAATTAATCAAATATGATAAGGTAGCAAAATTCCAGCACTGAAAGTAAGATAATATTTCTGAAGGAAAGGTCTGCTGCCTCTTGCCAAGCCCTAGAGATATCTGTGGCGATACCTTTGGCAAGCTAATGCAACTTGTTATTGGAGACAGACGTATGCTTCTGCACAATTTTGTGGGCAGAAGTACGGTACATATCCAGACTTAGAAAATAAGATAGAGATATCGTCCTAACAGTCTAATAGTCCTTGGGCCTTTGTCTGAATTTATGGAGGCACAAGACGCTTTGACCATACCATGACCTATATTGTGTGCCCTTACATTTATTTATTTCATTTATTTACATCCCGCCTTTATTATTTTTACAAACAACCCAAGGCAGTGAACGTATACAACACTCCTTCCTCCTTCTGGCTCTTTCATCCCTTCAGTTTGACCGCTGTCTTGTACATCTGAATGCAAGTAAAACTCTCCTCACAGTCTTGGAGTTCGATCAGGATTCGGACTCCAAAGATCGTTCTGCGTATGTTCAAATGAATGCGAGTACCAATCCAGTTTGGACTTTGATATATCTGGAACTGAAGGGCGTGCACGGAAGAGATGTAACCGGGTTCAATGTTCTCCCTGTGGTATAAACTACTGAATGAGAGCTGATGCAGTGAGTGTTATGCTCTTTTGTGAAGTTCTGAACAGTTGTTCTGTTTTTCACACTCACAGTAACTTCATAGATGGATTGACGTCTGTTCTTTACGGCAGTTCATATGCTAAACAATTAAGTCGTCAGCCAGACAGAATAAATAAATAAAACTTCAGTTTATTTCCTGGAAATCCTGTTCTGATTGGAGAGAAATGGCCTGAAAGAGGAGTGAAATTGGTAATAGTATCTAAACATAACATTTATTACTATAAGCTTTCACCACTAGAGGGTGGAAATAAACTGCTAGAAGCTTTACAATGAGCACCTCCCCTGGATTTTATGTTTGTTTAATGGAGGTTTTACATAGAATTACAACATAGAATGGGGTGTAAATCTGATAGCAGAGATATATATTGCTGTGTATGAACTATGACTTTGATCACTTCATACAAGCATACAAGCAAAAGTAAACCCATCTGTTTCATGTGATCAGCCTACTAACTTCTTGTATGTTTTCTTTCTCACAACAACCATAATCCTAGAACTCTCACTTTTTATTGTCTTCTATCCTGTTGTGACTGTCACCAACACTTCTCAAATGAAATCTTTTCCTATCCTGAAAGGCAACCCAAATCCCTACTAAGTTATTAACTCAGAAGTATGTAATACCTTTACAATGTCTTATTAGCAATTTGTGTAACTATTGGATTAATATGATGAAGGAAATCCACTTGGTAAAAGAGGGTCCCAGCTAATACAACTACATGATCTGCATCAGCAAATAATACATGCAACGTTAAACCTGGCTTAGCAGGTATTGTATAACTCTAATTAGTTTACTATGATTGATCTGCAAACATCCAGATAAGCACTTAGAAGAAGCAGAGATATTGACAATTCTAATAATCTGATGATCATCTAGATTTTTGTGGCTAAATCAGATAAGGTACATCTGATTTTAATATTTACAGTAGTTTCTGTTGGTAAAAAAAAATAGACATTTAACAGTGAAATGAAATTTCAAGAACTTCTCATTCAAGCATGTGAATAAAGTGGCAGGCTGGGGTGTAGGTCTCCTTGGGAAGAACTTATTTATCTCCCTGGTACTGTGGAGCATGAGGAGAATAATGAAAGCCTCTATTATCCTAGTGTAATCATAGTGGAAGGACGTTTTTGGACAATTCATTTGTTAAAAGTGTCTTTTGTTCTTGGTCCTTTCTATAAAGCAAATTTTATACTACATCCTCATGGGTAGACAGTAGAAGAATGAGGAGAGGCCAGCCTGAGGCAAACCCATCCCATCATTGGTTTAAGGTGCTACGTGATGTACCCAACCTTTTACAGGGAGACATGCAAAGACTGCTTCCACCCACATTCTTTAAAGGAAAACTAATATGAGCTTTTATATTTCAAGTCGTGAACAGATAATAATTGATGAAAAGGCACAATTGTGCATGCTCAAGAGTACCAAATTCTGTAAATGTATATAGTAATTTCATATAACACAAGAAAGAAATTATGCACTCAACATACAAGTGGTGGAAATCAGCGCAGATGCAGTACCTTTATTTCGATAACCCGGCTATAATATGTAGATTTCTGTAAATTTCTGTAACTACAGGGAAAGACTCAGTCGCTGTGCAGGAATGTTTCTATTCTGTGCTTGCGTTATTTAGATGGGAGCATACTGAGTGCTATTTCTGAAGTTAATGGAGAGGACATAAAAGTCTTTATCTCCAGCCCGACATAAGTTGAGAAATGTGTATCTGAGACCAATCATGGAAATAGAAGGCATTAAATCCACCATATTTACAGCCATTTCATACCTGCAGCACATCCCTGGAAGATTTCTGTTAGGCCATTGCAGACTTTCACTTGTTAAGCTTTCCAGAGAAACATAGGTTTTTGGTGGAGACCACAGTAATGACTTTCATGTCATGTACTATATATCATTTGCCATCAAAATGCAATCAACATATTGTGACATAATAGCATGTGGAATGTCATGTGTCTCCCACTGCCCCCCTGCAAATGCTCACATATAAAAATATGTGGGGCTTATGCAGAACCTATCGCCAATTCTGGCCAATAAAGTACTTCTCCTCTTCCAGAAGATGCCTGCAGCCCATCCTAATCCTACATGTATTAGATATGAGACAGATATCTTGTGACTCAGCTAAGTCACTTTCATCTGTTCTGTAATTTAGGAGCATATAACTTTTGGGGAACCAGCTTGGACAGTTGCATTCAGTCTAAGACTTAGAGTTGTGATTCTCTGTTTTATTGGTTAAAAGTTGGCTACAACTCTTGTATCTATGAACCCAAGCTAAAATGAGAAAATATTTTTTGCATGCCCTTAAGGTACTGTTCTAGTATTGTTGTTGTTGATTTGCCTACTCATCTATCATTTCTAATGGCAGAATGATTAAAAACTCTGATGTCCTGAAGTTGCCTGAAGCAAGAAAATGAGTACATCCAGTATGAAAGCCACTGGCTTCTCAACTGCCCAGAAGTGGTGATGGTGGTAAAGAATGCTCTTTTGATACACATATGCAAACACACACACACATTACCACTACTATAACTGTGTCAGATCAAACTACATAGCAACTAAAGTGCTAGATATGGGAACAATTCAACATGTAACAGGAAATCTCAACTAGCATGTTATATTCATTTTTCTCCATTTTATTTTAACTGCCTTCCTATTATTTTCTAACAATATCAAGAATTTAATTATAGTTACTGCCGATCTCTAATTAACAGTGTGAACTAAAATCCTTGAAGGCTATTAAGGAAATATCCTAATGTAAACCAAGTAAGAGTTGTTTTTTTAATAAAGGCCTGATAGTATGATAGAGATGGGGGACAGAGGAGAGAAGGTACTTCAAATCATTCTAAATATTATACACAACACATATAAGGACTGTTTTGTTACTAGGTTTCATTAATATGGAGGTTTGGTGGCTCAGCGGCTTAAGGACTCCAGTTATGTCAACCAGAAATGACCGGCACACAGTTCGAGTCATAGCTCTGCATGACAGGGTGAGCTCCCGTCACTCACCTCCAGCTCCTGGCCACCCAGCAGCTCAAAAGCATGTAAAAATGCAATTAGATTGATGGGTACCTCTTTGGATGGAACTGGCCAGCCACGGTGGGAATAGCGTGGGACTTGCCTGTCTTGGAGGTGGAGCAGGAGCCTTGGGGGGATGCCCCAGATGTGAACATCTCCAGCCAGTCAAGGGTGACAGGGTTAATAATGTATTGTATAATTGTTAATCTTTGTAAGCCGCCAAGAGTCTTTGGAAATTGGTGGCATGGAAATGTGATTGTAAATAAATAAAATAATAAATAAATAAATACCACACAGTATGTATCCTAGGGAAATGTTATTGGAACTTACTCTAAGTGTTGTTGAGGATCAAGATTCTACAACTCTTGGTTTGACCAAAGCGAGGCCAGATCCAAGAAGATGTGGGCCAGAATTGACTTAAATACACATCTCACACTGAATTTACTACATTCTGGACCACTTGGAGGACACCTGGGTAGGCCATCCAAGGTACAAACTGATCAAACTCAATTATCTTCTATGAAAGCTATTCTTATTCCCTAAAAAACTCCTATTTTATAAACTTGCTTTGTCTTTAACAGAGTTTTAAATATAATAGCCAAACAATGCTGAATGTATAATTAAAATTTAGATATTTACATTTTGTTATCATATTTCAAGATCTGGCAGTTACCTGTTGCTATCATGTCTGATACGTTCTTATTGTTCATATCATACTTTTAACAACAAAAGTACTTAATATATTCAGTGAGTAAAATTCAGCATCATAAGATAGGATTTTTTTCTCCCTCTTGTCCATTTTGGTACTAGCAGATGAACGTTAGATCTTTTCATTGTCCAGAACAGACTTAAGGGTAGTACAAAGGAATTCACTCCACTAAATTCACTTAATGTCTTATTAATCTTATTACAGCTTTATAAAGCTGGGTCAAACAAGTATCACCCAATTACAGCCAATGACTGTTTCAGTTAAGGATTTTCTTATAGCAATTTGATGTAATGGTTTACTTTTTATTTTTACAGCTATTTACACCATGCTCTGTTCAAAATTTCATGACATCAGACTTCAGAAATGTTTTTAATGTTGAACTTTAGTTATTTATTCTAATGTAGATGTATATATCTGTGCTTTTTTTCTCCAGTGGAACTTAGTGATATTGAAAGGAATAAAGTGGATGATTATTCTTCACTTTAAGTCAATAATCCCTATTAAGACTTTGGCAACATAACTGGTATGTATTGAAAGTAGTCATGGGATGATAGGTTAGGCAGACAAAAACAAGCAAAAAACAAAACAAAACCCCTTCCCCCAATATATTTTCCCAGGGAAAAAAAATGGTTAGCAATAAGGAATTTAGACACAAAGGAATATTGATTCAGATACCAAAGGATAATAAGCAATGGGAAACAAGGACATTTGATAGCAGTTAAAGAAAGGTAGCAACTAAGATATACTCTTAAATGGCTTTGTCCAATTCAGACAGTAATTATATTTATCCTTATTGCCTCACCATTCTGACACAAAACTCAGCCAAAGATTTTGCTGCACTGATTAAACTTATATTGTTATTTGCATACATTTACAGTGGAACCTCTGATTGCAAGACTGATCTGTTTCGGAAGAATTCTCTTAGTCCAAAATGCTCTTAAACTGAAATGAGGTTTCCCATAGGAAACAATGGAAAGTTGGATGATCCATTCCACACCCCAACAAATATTAATAAAAAAATCATTTTCAATGGAATTTTATGTCCCTAACATCTGAAACAAATAACAATGATTAACACACAATATAAAGCAAAAATAGAACAAACTAACCAGCAATTACAGATCTGCTTTGATGCAGATTCTGGCCTCAGCTGCTGCTAG
The DNA here is from genome assembly GCA_032468055.1 of Acrochordus granulatus. Classification (NCBI taxonomy): domain Eukaryota; kingdom Metazoa; phylum Chordata; class Lepidosauria; order Squamata; family Acrochordidae; genus Acrochordus; species Acrochordus granulatus. The sequence goes on along the minus strand of JANHZU010002056.1, from coordinate 67,111 downwards.
GCTGGTTGCTGTATAGCACCCCCTACTGGATCAGAGAATCCACTGCCATCACCGCTCGAGGCAAAGTGGCCTTTTCCCTTTTCCCTCAGTAATGTCTTTCCCGGGGTCTTTCCTGGGCGGTTTGGAAATGTTTCTTGTCTTACCCTGCCTCCATGCTATGAGAAGAGATGGGCAGCAGGGGATGGGCTGGATAATGCCAAGCAATGAGGGTTTGTGTGTGCATGTGTGTGCACGTGTGCATGCATTTTGAGAACAGTCCCGGCTGGCGTGAGGGAGATGAGAGGGAGGAGAGGAGGGGAAGGGGACTGCCTGGAGGGAAAATCCAGAGTCTGAAGTCTCAGGAGTTCCTTCTCTTGAACGCCTTTCACTTAATTTATGCTGTTGACGCATTGAGAGAGGAGAACCATCAGCTCTGTTGTGAGATTTCCCATGTGAGCTCCTCATGTGATGTGCATCTTGCGAGTTGCCGCTCGTCAACCAAAATAAATTTTATTAAAAATTGTTGCTTGCAAAAAGTTTGTGCACTGAGGTGCTCGCAATCCGACATTCCACTGTACTGCAAACTTGTGTGTGCTTCAAATATTCTAAGAAATCAGTCTGTGCTTCGACAGAATTACGTGTTGCCTCTAGTTCTAAATGAACTCTTGGATTTTTTTAATACAGTATAATTTCATCTAACTTCTTTTTGCACCATATTCTGTATACTGTACTTAAAGCATGCAATTTTAAACAATTTCCAAGTTATCTTAATAAAAGGCTTGGCTTGAACACAAGCTGCTCCTTTTAACTTGGAGAGCTTTCAGTACCAGATAACTACATAATTAATAAACAACTCTAGTGTCATAATTATAGTTGTGTTTACATGTCTACGAAAATAGTAACTTTCAGCAAAAAATATCTTAAGGGGGAAAAAGTAGACAAAAGCATCTGTTAGGAATATGAGTGTCTAAGAAACTTAAATTTTAAAACATAGTTCCATTAATCTTATTGTTAATACCTCCATAGAAATACATACATAGATAATACATTTTATCCTTCCATAGAAATATATCTGTTTTATCCTGTGGCAATATGCTTCTGCCTGTTGTTGTTGTTCAGTCGCGCAGTCGTGTCCGACTCTTCGCGACCCCATGGACTGCATTACACCAGGCCCCCCTGTCT
>JANHZU010002056.1:35676-49655 GCA_032468055.1 Acrochordus granulatus | reverse complement strand
TGGTTTTTAGCCTGTTGTCTTAACCACTAGATAATGCACCTATCCTTCCAGATGCCTTGCAAATATATTTATAAATTGCAGAACTCCTAGAATTCTGTTTCATCATGCTAGTTAGGAACTCTGATATTGTAATTTCAGCATACTCAGAATTATCCAATGTTTCTAGGTTTTTTGAAATCAGCTACTCTCATCTGTGAACAGGGTGTTCTTTGGACTTGTAAATCTTAAGTGGAAGAATTTGTAGAAGATTACCAGTGTTAAAAAAACAGCAATGTTTAATCAGAAAACTATTCTAATGATCAGTGTGAATCACAGAGAAGATTTTTAATTACCCTCCTTACCATTGTAGAATCTAGTTAAGCTTCCTTTAAATTCTGCTAATAAAGCTCAGGTGTGTGGTTTACATACTCTAGCAATCTCAGGAATTTCTGTTAAAGATTAATATATGAATAAGACACTGAGTTTCTAATCTCTGTTTGAAAATTTGTACATAGGAAACTAAAATTAAACCTCATGGCTTCCTTAAATGCACGGAGTATTAGCAAAATGAATAATTTATTTTCAACAAATGCATTTAAAAAGCAAACACAACGTTGTTGATTTAAAATAAACAAAATTTCATTATAGCATTTTGCACTATAATCCATTAAACATATTTATTGAATAAATAGAGATAGTAAGTGTCTATAATGTATTAACATTAAACATTATATTTCCAGCAAAGTTTCAGCAAAAATCCAATTATGAGATAAAGGATAGTCTAGGATCTGGCTTTTCCAGAGTTTGCTATATAGTCCCGAGTTGTTGTTTCAGAACTCTGTTCAATATGTTTGGACATTTGGACAGCCAAACAAAGCTTCAAAGGTATTATAATACATGTCAAAAATATACAGAACATGAACCTCCAGAGTATGATAAAATCATCATGGTGACCCTGGAGAAACATGATTTCATATATCAACTCCTGGATGCTAAATTTAAGAAGACTTTAGATCATATGCTGGAATAATTTAGATTCTGATGGAACATGGTGCCTTGCAGATGTCTGGGGTTTAATTTCCATACTGGCTTTTATTGGCTATGACTTCTGGGAGTTGAAGTTAACACATCTGTAAAATATCAGGTTGGGGAAAGCTGAGCTAGGAGTTAGCCTTGTCTCTAATATGTACTATTGTAAAAATTCCCTGTAAATGGTGGTTTTGATAATAGCAAAAAGTTTTAAAAACATGGTGGTCATGAAAAACTAACATCCTGCTATGAATAGCAGTTAAAATCTAAGATTGTGGAAGGGTGCATGTGTATGTGCTAGTAATATGTGTTGGTTGACAGTCAATTGAAAAAGGAAAAAAATCAGAGTTTAGGATAGGGAGGATCCTCTGGGTTGAAAAAAATGGAAAAGAGTTATCTGTTAGATCTCTCCGGATGAACTCTGATTTGACTTCAACAGGGATTCAAAGGATCTAATTAATTCTATTTGACTTTGGGTTTCACAATTCAAGGGCGAATCAATTGATTTGAACTGCTTCAAGATTTGATATGAAAAGATATGTCCCTGGGCTTTTAGGAGGTGGCATAAAAAGGCCTTTCATTTTCTGGCAGAATAGGATGAAAATGGAAGGTGCAAAAGAATAATAAACTTTTCAGAAAGTTCAGCCAGGTACAGTACATACAAAAATTTCACTACCATACATTATTTAAATATTCATCTTGTACGTCTTTTAAAACAAGAATAAGGAAGATGCAGAACAGTAGCTTGCATATTATCCAGCGAGTAGCCTAAATTGCACTGATTAAACAAAGGCAGAAAAAAATCCTACTCCAAATGAAAAATAAAACTTTCAGAAACTTGTTTCTGGGATGTTAGGCTTAGAATTCTCAATTATCTGCTTTTATGGAATACAGAATATTTACTAACTTTGTTCACAGGGATTTATGACATTCAAGAAAGATTGGTTAAGATTCCAAAAAGTATTTCTTCATCACTCTTTCTGATGGGGTGCAGTATTAGGATTTGGTCTCTTCTGTGGAAGACTTGGTTGTCTCAGGATTTGGGTTTCCAAGGAATATTGTACAGTATGTTGGTCACCAAGGGCAGTATAAGTAGGTTGATACAGTGAGATGTAGCGCATGCACACACAGAGAGAAATATATCACATAAAGAAAGGATCCTTTCCAGTGGATCAAACACACAAGCTCAGCATATGGAGTGCTGTTAATGTATTGACCTAGTGTTTGGAGGCTGTTTAGGTCTGGATTGACTTTGGCTCAGTTCTAACAAAAATGAGTAGCTGTGGCTCTTTGGACCCCCTTGGGTTAGGGATATTACAATCCTTGGGCTTGGATGGGGCTGAACTTCCCCATTCAAGACTGGTGCACAAGTTGGAGGTCTTTCTAGATTTACAGCTATTGCTTGAAGAGCAGATGGCAGCTGTGGCCAAGACAGTCTTTGCACAGGGTTAGTTTTGTGCATCAGTTGTAACCTTTCTTCAATTGGGAGACTGTTCAAGTCTGGGTCACCTCACACTTTTATTATTGCAGTGTGGTCTTTGTGAGACTGCCTTTGAAGACCATCCAAAAGCTATAGGTAGTTCAAAATGCATCAGCTAAGCTGTAATGGGTGCCACATTGTGCCCAGTGTGCCCATGTGAGCTGCACTGGTTGCCGGCTGGTGTTTTTAACTCAGGTTGGAAGCCCATACAAACAGACTCAGTTGCTAAGGGGTTCTTTTGCTACAATTAGGCAAATAACACTAGACAAGATCGTAAATCAAGGTTTTTGCAGAATGCTTGCCTGAATAATAACATTTGAAGTTCAAATTTGTTTATTTTTATTTATTTATTTAAAACATTTATATAGCTGCCAATTTAATAGTCAACTTTTGGCAGCTCCCAATCAAAATTCAAGTGCGGTAATTTACAAAGGCGGGCAGAAAGCTGCTATGCAGATATGCACACACATTTACACCAATAAATATAGGGTATTGAAGTCCTGCCTGATAGCCAGAAGCAATATGGGGAATTCAGAATTAAGTCCAGAGACAAACAGAGGTTCAAGGAAGCAAAAGCAGCAGCAGTAATGACAACAGAGAGGCAGACTTTGTCCACAACTGTCCAATAATCAAATGTCAAGGAGGTTAGCCAATCAGTCTGAGTCGAGAATCAATGAAAGCAAGCCATAGGAACAAAGACTCAAGGTGGGCAGTTGCTGGTGGCTGTTTTTTAAGTAGTCCATATGCAGGTGTGGCTCAGGTAGAGATGTTGGCATTTTTGCTTCTCTAGAAGTAAATAGACCTTCTTTGCATGATTTTCCAAAGTTGCTGACTCCTCAGGCTGGTTATATGCTGGATTAGGTTCCTCATCCTCATTAAATATTATTTAAAGAAAATGATATTCAGGCTTTGCCATCTCTTTATTCTTAAAAGCAATGAATGTTTAAGCCAGCATTAACACTCTGATCTTGTGCTCTATAATGCAAGGATTAAAAGTAAAATTAGTCTCATCTGGCAACCACAGTTGACAACTCAATTGTTAAGCAAAGCCATTGCTAATTTTAACCGAGACTTCGTTTATGATTTTACTTTTCTTTGCTTCATTGCCATAACTGTCAATGATCACTAAAGGAGGCAGTTGTTAGTGAGGTCTATGTTGACAATATAAATTCTTTCTCACATACAAAAGGCATGTTTGTGTGTATGTGTGCACAGTATGTACTATATGCAGACTGTGAAGAGTTTTGCTGAACCTCCAACTTGTGTTGGCAGGGCAAGAGAGAAGTGTAACATCTGCTAGCACAAGGGAGAAAAACGTTAAGACTTGTGGCAGGTCATATGAAGGATGAGACTGAGAAAGCGAATACAGCCTAAAGCGATGTTTTATTATCTCCAAAGAATTCTGAATGGTGCAGAGTTTAATGATAAAACTTGTTTGCCAGATGGTCATGTCTATGCCCCAAAATGTATCATTTATCTCCTTGATGTTCTTCACAGGTAGAAGCTTTCCTCTGGAAAGTTGCCCAGAGGTAAGTATTCAAGACCTCAATCTATCTGCATGAATTTATTTAATCGTCCTTTAAAGCCATCCAACTTAGTGACCATCACCACACCTTGTAGTACTGAGGGTAGTATTTTTTATTGGTTAATTAGGTATTGTGTGAAGATTGATTAGGTATTGTGTGAAGAAAATACAATTGTTTGCCCCCTTCCAACCAGCTGAATGAGACAACTGAGCCTTAGTCTTCTAGGAGAGAGAGAAAAAGTCCCATCCTATGGGATAGGCAAGTGACAGCCTTACATATCCCAATAATGTTTCCCATTCCACATCACCTTTCTTTGTATAGTAAAGTGTCCCAAATGTTCTATCCTGTTCTCATAAACAAGTGTTTGAACCCCTAATTATTTTGGTTGACCTTCTTTTGGCTATATAATATCTACCTTCAAATGTGGTGAACAGAACTGAAAACAGAATTGAAGATACTGATGTACGATAATTTTTATGAGGTGATGATAATGCTAGCAGTTTATTTTCAGTCCCTTTTCTCATGATACCTACCATGAAATTTGCTTTTTTTCCACAGTTGCTGCACACTGAGCCACTGTTTTCATCACACTGTTCGTTATGACTTCAACATTTTTTTTCTAGTTAGAGCAACCAATTCAGGCCCCCGTGGGTATAGAATTTTTTATTCCGATGTGCAATCATTTTAATTTCATTTTTATTTATCATTTGGTTGAAAATCTACACAGTTTTAAAATACCCTATCTTATCATTTGGCCTCATAAATCTTGGAGGTTTTGCAATTTTATTTTCTTCTTTTTAAAAAGGGCCTATTTACTTCTATTCTTTGCTTTCAACCAACCAAAAACCATTTATCTGATCCTATCATCACTAAATGTATTCAACGCCATTGATGAGGAACATCAAAGGCCTTTTGAAAATCTAATGGTTATTTTCTTTGGCAAGGCTTGTTTTTCAGTATGTTTAACTATTTATTCTTTGATTCCTATAATTTGCCTGGAACAAATTGGCCTACAATTTCTGGATCTTCTCTCGTGCCAGAGTAGTAGAAGTAACTACTCAGAGTAACTAATACAGACTAGTAACTCTCACAACTGGCTATTTTCTAGTCCTCTGACGCTGAATCCAATTTAGGAAGACTTTGCATATTTACTAAAAAGTTAGCACTTTTACCTGTATCTTTTTAAAGAAAGGAAGGCACTATGGAAATTGCCTGTGCGCGCCTTGAATTTGCTTCAATGTGAAAGTTCACTGAATTAAACCACTCTTTCGAAGTTTTGCATAAATTTATTATCTGTTGACTTCATTTTCTTTTGTTCATGTTAATGAGATGAATTAAATGCTACTTGTTAATCAAAATATTTCAGTTCTAAGATTTTATTATTAGCCTCATGTACTTCTCCCCCATCTCTTCATTCTTTTGTTTGCATCTGTTAAAGGTAGCCATTCTTGAAGGAAAGAAAAGAGAGAAAATAATAGAATTACACAGAATAGGATTTAATTGGGGATATAAATAGTGTCAGTGTGAAAGGAACATTAGCTCAGATCAGATTTTGATCACTAAAATATGTGTTAACTCACCTCTGCTTCAACCAGGTTAGGTCTCAAGTTATGGGCTCTTCTCATCTTAAACTAAAACTTAGTTAAACCTGAAGCACATAAATCACCAATGTATGGTTTCAGTTGTGTTCTGAGATTGTTTCCATTACTAATCCAAACCCCATTTTTTACAAATATAAGCAGATAAATAGGCCCTAAAAGGAGATACCGGATAAATCATTTACACAATGACTGTCTGTGCTTCATTAGCGAAACCTGTTCTGCATTGAAAATGATGAATCCAAACAATTCTCAACAAAGTATCCCATGGAGAACTGTTGCTTCTGCACTCCACCCAGTTCCTGAGAAACAGACGTCATTGCTAGTATTCATGGATGTATTTTGCTGCTGAAGCATAACTTTATTTTCTTCCATCTTCCATCAAAAAGATGATATCCATCTAACTGATACCAGGGCACCATTTAGCAAGTTTCTTATTAATGACAGCCTGGACAAATGCCCATCTGGAGAATTAAGCTGAAAAAAATTAACTTTATGGCCTGCTTTTTGGCTAAATCTTGTTGCAGCTGAACTAGTGCCCCCAGCCTCCAAAAAAAAAATGGCTGGAAGCTTTTGAAGGCAAGACAAGACACATCAAGCAAAAGGACACATGGTTTAAACTTTTATTTATTGCTCAGGTGCTTAGAGGAGGCCAGATGGAAATCCAGGGCTAGGATGAGTTCAGTTTCTCCAGAGTCATAAAGCAGAATACAGTACCATTGTTGTCATAAGAGGCCAAGGAATGATCTTTTAATGTAAGAAAATTTAAAGGCCAAGAAATGTTGTATTGTTCAGACCAGGTTTTTGTTAAAGGATAGTGTCATGCAATTTGTGGAAAGGGTTCTCTTTTGGCCATGTGTTGTCTGGTATTATTACCATGTAGTAACATTCTTTGATCTCAGATTCCATTCATGCATCCCAATTATCCCAATATGCTAACGTGAATCCCTCGAGTAAGTTATTACAAATAGAGTCACCTGTAGTTAACATGGGAAGCATAAAAGTTGAATGAATGAATGAATGAATGAACTGTTTGTTGTCATGAATGGTAAGATACGGATCCATTTTACTTGTATCCATCCTTTCTACAAAGAGCACTTCACTCTCCTCCAAAATAACTTTGTCCATTTCAAGCTATAATCCATTAATCATTCTTGGGTCCATGTTCCAAATCTTAGCCGTGCATATTGTACAACTGTTTTTTACCCAGGTTTCTGACTGTTGCTTATTTTTAAAATCTGTAAGTGGGGAAAGATTATGAATCTGGCATTAGACCCCGATCTCTCCTAATTCCTGTCTGGCTGCATTCTTAAAAATAAAAGCGAAATATAAATACATTAAAAAAATCATGATTAATACTGTATATAAGTTAATGTCCCAGCAATATTTGCAACGCTTTACTTGTGTTACATGCAAGGAATATTCTTCTTTTTGGTTAAGAAGGAAAAATAAGCTTTGCAGGAACATCTCAGGTCTTTTGCCTACAAGATATTTCACTATTTGAGTATTAAGGAAGAGATCAGATTGTTGGCTGGATCAAAACTTAGTCATACCTAGAAATAACAGACACCCCAAACATCCTGATGACTGAAAGCTAGATCCACACCAATTATGTCAAGAAATTCAGCTCATTTTTTAAGGGAAATTACAAAAAAAGTGACAAGGAATTATGGGGAATTGATGGAGTTTTCTGAAGCCTAAATAAGACACTTTAAAATCACTTTAAATTGTTGGTTTGAGCGGTACGTGTTGAAACCCATCTGTAATTTAAACAGTTTACCTGTCTTAATTTAACTGCACATGGATCCTAAGGGGAAAAGAATTCCAAAACATCTGGCCCCATTTGTCCTTAAATGATCTTCTGTGTGATATGGTTGGAAAAAAAGAGCAAAAAACCATCAAAAGATTAAAAGAGTTAACTATACTATGCAAAGAAGTTCCATTATTGTGTCAGGTGTCATTAAAAGGCTGTTTTGTTAAAAGCACACAATCTCTTTCCTGTCTCAATAATCCAATTATAGACATACATTAAGATTACAAGCTTAATCTTAGAGTTCAGCTTGAAGATAAAGTAAATTCAGGTAGCCCTGAAATATTTAATTAAAAGCAGCATTGCCTAGTTTAATATACCTGATCTTCAAAAGAAAATAATTATTTTGAATAACATTAGATTTTTTTGATAAGAGATATTTTTGATAAGAGATTTGTGTAATTTTTAGTGTGAATGAACATATCTGTAAAATTATTAGTTTTGCATTCAAATAATGTCAGACCTTAAAATCAAGATTTTTCCAGGACAATCCATCCTGTTTTATTATGTATTGCAAGATGTCCCTTTTAAAATATTTTTGAGAGAATGAAATCCTAGAAAGCAAAACCTGAAGAATATTATTTCTCTCCAGTTCTCTTTCCTACTCTTTTCTAGTGAAAAACGTGGAGCTGTTATTAGCATGTGTGTTTTTAATTCAAATAAAAAAGAACCGACAAGTATTACTTTCCTTTAAAAAGTAATCAGCAACTGCAAAAAAACAGCCTAATTCCAGTTTGAATGTTCATATGTTCAAAAAGACATTGAACATGAAACTGATTGCTTGATTCATTTTTTTATTTGACTCTTATCCCACCTTTATTATTTTATAAATAATTCCTATAAATCTTTCAATATGTGCCATGATGTCAGGAAACAATTTCATTGAGATTTAACACTCATCTTTGGTTATAGTTGCAAGAAATAAAACATCTCTTACATCACTTTTCATTATTCTATAATTGTAGTGGAATAATAACTAAACAGGAATGACAGCAATATCATAATATCTCTATAGCCATATGGACATAAAATCCTATGGAATATTCTTAAAGTCTTCAAAGGTCTAGGTCATATTGTTTGTCCAACTTAATGGATTATTTGGGAAGCTTTTGAGGGAGGATGTCCCCCAGGATTTGAGGATTCATATTATTTTTCAAACATACAGTAATTTCCCTCTTAACTTGTAAAGTATCCAAGGCTTAGCCATGATATGGGGAAAGGAATAAACGATTGCAGATGTCTCTTCCAGAACAATAAAATAATATTTGATTATTAAACCATTTCAGGTTTAAGAGAAAAACATGTAGATGAAGTTTCTTTATGCATATCCTAACTTGGATGGTAAATTGTGCCAGCAAACCGATGTTCTGCATGGGATGCTACAGTGTAATCAAGCATACCTGGTAGGGTACATAGGTGCCAGCGTCAAATTATCAGCAAATATATTCATCTGTTTAGGAACAAGGCAATTGCAATATTTAACATTAGGCTATTAAGAAAAGTCCTTGACTAATTAAACTTCTTACAGGAGGAATATAAGGTAATCAGGATCCTATTTTTGAAGGCAAAGCTATAAACATATCAGCATATATATAAACCATTTTTCATACTGTCCAAATACTATGCAGGTAAATGAAAAGACAACAGGGGCAAAACTGTGGAAGGCCTAAATTGAAGGTGGGCCAAATGATTCCCCAAGACCCTTCCATGTTCTTTCAATATGGGAAATATTTAAATCTTTGGATAGAAAGAATTATGTAAAGGCGAAAAGCTAGTCAATAATTACAATATAATATCTTTTTATTAGTATCTCTATAAGCCATTCTCAGATAATGGAGCATAGCCAATGTTTCTCAGTTTTCACAGCACAGTTGTGAAAAAAGAGAGAAAATTATCCCCTTTATACAATCAACTCAATTAATTGCAAATGTTGGAAGAAGCATAAATAAAATAAATATGTGCCAAATAATATGATCAAAACTAACTTTTAAAAATGTTCTTACTGGAAGAATCATGAATGTATATTCCAGAAGTCAATAATCACCCAACAGGATATTATCAACTTTGTAGACCAATTTTGTGTGCACACCTTCAAGTGACTCCTGCAATTGCCTGGACCAGTCCCTGCAATTTTCTTGGCAAGACCTCAGAAGTGGTTTGCCATGGCCTGCTTCCGAGAGCTCAGAGGAGATGACTGGCCCAAGGTTGTACCTAAGATTAAAATTCTTGGTCTCCTGGTTTCTAACCTAGTGCCTTAATCACTACACCAAGCTGGCTGTCAATAGACCAGTTAGGAAACTGAAACAAGAGCTTTCAAAATATGCAAATAGATTCCAAGAAAGAAATCCAGGAGCATGTATAATGTTCTCTATGATGCAGCTGGACTTTAGAGTAAATGGATGTTTAGAAATCATTAACAGTTCTTTCTAATTTATTCTGCCAAAGGCTGTGAGCAGATTATTTATTTATAAAGTTTATGGAGAATGATCATTTGTGAATTAAACAAGAGACATGACAAAACTGTTTAATCTGGAAGTGGCTGACTCAGAAGAAAAACAGCCATTTTGCTTTCTTCAAAATATAAGTCTTGTTTAGCCCAATTTTGGCAAACTGCAAGTATGAGTGAGAACCTCTCTCCAAATTTCTGTTGCCAAAGTAAATGCTTGACTGAGTTTGTGCAGGTAGTTTCAGATATGGCATAGTAGACTCCAATGGCTCTTGTGGGACTTCAACGTGAATATTGAGGAACTGTAGTTCATGCTTCCACCCAGATTATTTTGAACCATCACTTGAGATAAGCCCTGTTTTCAATCTGCTTTTGACCTGGAAAAGGGTGGTTACAATGTGCTAGGAATTTCCTTCTATATGGGTAGAGACCAAATTAGATTGATTTGCCCTGGAAGCTCTGGTGGACAGTTTTTTAAACTTAAGTCTCCTGGCTGAAGTAGAGAAAACAGAGTATCCTGGACACTTAATGTAGCAGGTCCTAATTTGCTTCTTCTCAGTTCTTGGTAAATGACAACATCTGGTTGGTGTTTGAATTTGGAAGCTAAACATGATCAAACCTGCTTAGGATTTGGATAGAAAACCTCCAGGAAATACCAGGGCTCTGGGCTAGACTTGGAAATAATTATAGTAACAACAAACACAACTCAGTAGAATGAAATAACAAACCAGTTCCATATTGATTCCCTAATTACATATGTATCAGTTAAGTCACCAGGACATCAAGTTCTCTTTGAAAGAATATTTACTTCTTTTTTAAAGACGCCTTCTTTTAGCAAAGTGTATAAGCTCTCCTAGAAGTTATGGGTGCAAAATATGAGAATAGGCACCTTGAGCAGTTGTGGTGCCAATTAGGAATTTACTAAGTACCTTACGTTACTTAGAAAACACCATAGTATTACAGGAAGAAATGAAGAGTTTCCTTCCTGACTCATCTATGCAGTTCATTTTTAAGGATAAAGTCCTTAAGGTCCCAGTTGGTATGTTAGTATCATTTGAAGAAGCTTGTTGAACCATCTTTGGTCCATATTTGCTATCAAATGAAACAGCGCTTGTCTAACTGATGTCTCAGTGTAATCCTTTATTGCCAGAGCATTACTTCTGTGAATCCTATGAGGATATCTCTTCCAAGAATTGTCATCACATGTCTTTGATACATTTAATAATTAAAAGTGAATAAATCCTGACTTTCAAGGTAATAACAGCTGTGCCTGCTTTAGTGCAATTTATATTATGCATGTGTATGTGCATTAATAAATGCATTAACATGCATTCCAGGAATGATCTCTAGATTCTGAGAAGAGGAAAGGGCTGGATTGTCCTAAAACCAGTGAGAACCATTGTACAGTAGACACATAGTACATATGTTGGTTAACAAATAAAATGAAATATTTTTTATATATTTAAGAAATTAAGTGGTTGGAATTGCCTGTGATAAACAGTGAGCAAAACCAATGTGAATGCAGTTAAAATACACAATTTGGTTAGCCCACATCCCATGTTAGAAATTATCAAACAGTTTTAATGTGGTGCAGTTTTAATAAATAAAAGAAGATTATAATTCATATCAGCAACTAGTACTAAAAAGACATAAGATGACTTTATCTTAAACTTACTTATGTCGGGTAACTTATATAGTAATTAGACTTAGTGACACATTTGATTGTTAAACCAGTTTTCCCAGTCTGAAACATATGCTCAACAGATTTTTTTTAGGTTACAATCCAGAATATCCAATGGAATTTTGACGGGAATTATAACGTTGAAATCTGATCTGACTAGAAAGCTCCAGGATGGGAAAATTGGTTGAACAGATCTGAAAACCACTTGCATTCAGAGAGGAAGTGCCATTAGTTCATTTTGTATAATAAAAGTATGACTCCATTGTTATTTTGACAATGAGAAATTAATACAACAAAAATGACTGCCTCTTATTTTAAAGTGTAATAACAAAACTTTTGGCTTGCAGATCCAATTATCCAATGTAGTAGCATCCGTGTAGTTCATAAATCATCTCTAATAACAGCGTTTTGATAACCAGTAATACAGAGAAACAAAATATGATTGACTACTAAAAATCTCATCTATTATAATAAAAGCTTAAGGATATAATAATACAAAATAATATGGAATATCTTGTGTAGAAGTGAGTTTCAACCTGCAAATTCAACCTGCAAATTTTTTTTCTGCCAAATGTTCATCTACTTCTCCATACTAATACTGTTACTACATTACTACTAACAATCCTAACAGAAGCTTAAAGATATCATCTCCTTTTAATGAAACTTTCAGCAAAAAAATATTCTTGTTTAGGTGGATCTCTCAAAAGCTGGGTATTTCTTGATTTTCTTGTGCATCTTTGATTAAAAGGAGTTGGTTGCAGCTCCCATTTCAAGGCAGTATCAACATTTTTGACATACTTTTCAAACCTGCCTCCATAAAGATTGATCTATTCTTTAAAAAAGTCATTCCTCCTCCATCTTTTTATGATTCACATTCATCTAAAGCAAAAGTTGGAGTTAGGTAAATCAGTATGTTGCAGGCAGAATTTTTTAGGATAATCCATAGTATTTTCAGTTAGCGCTGGAAAATCTTTCTGAAATTTATGGAGCCATTGCCAGTCAATATCAAAAATAGTAAAACAGATGAAGCAGTGGGCTGATTCAATGTGAAGTAACTTTTATTTGTTCCACATCTATGTTCTTTGTGACAAATACTGGTGGATAAAAAGAATATATTACTTTATCTCTCCACTGAAAGGTATTGATAACTTCTGCCTCTCATCACAGAATGCATAAGATTAGTGCTTCTAAACACGTGTGTAGACTGTAAGAGGCATGTGAAAAATCAGTTCTGCACTTTAATAGGTAAATAATGTACAACACAGTCCCTAGCTATTTTTATTGCTTTGTGGCAAACTGGGAAAAACAGCAAGAAAGCTGCAGTTTAGAAATCATCGACCGTAGCAATTGAGATCAGAAATCTCATTTTCCTGGAGCCCCTAGGATTTGGAGTAAGGTATTCAAAAGCAGCAACAGTGGCATGCTTTCTTCTTTATGTAATTATGAAGCAGTTATAATTAGGAGTTATACAAGAATTAATATTTCTCCCAAACATACCATACATGAATAATTTTTCTAGTATTTATTGAAAATAATATGCCACGTGGATAAGTATGAATGCAACTGGCATGAAACTTAAGTCAAAACAATAGAAATATTATTGGTGTTTTAATAAATGAAAGTCCATGTTTTAAAACAGAAAGAATTCTACAAGACTGTTCTTCATCCTGGGCTGTTGAGTGTGAACAATGTTCAAAAGAATCCCTTCATGTTAATGTCTCACTTACTAAAACTGATTTGTTTAGTTTTTAATGACTTAAAATATTAAAGCTCATTCAGTTACTGTAAGATGCATGCCAAAATATGCACCCAACTTTCATTACAAAATATTATCAATCCAAATTAATTTTTTTAAAAAGCTGCTAAAGGATGAACTATTTTAAAACGTGGCACACCCATAGCAGCAGCAGACAATATTACTTGATGTGTTGTTTTCAGCTATAGAACCAGAAATCTACATATTGCAGTTGTGTCTTCTCTTATTACACTGCCTTCTAAGTAACTGCTAGTGAAATGAAATTATATGACAGTATTCTTCTTGCTATTTACTTGATTTACAAGATTGAAACTTAACAAATTGATGGGTTGCGAGGGCAACTGAATTGGTTACCAGGGAGTTTAGTAGCACAATGCTAGCATTTTTGCTAGTCCCCTCAAATTGCTGTTTATTTATTAATTTATAATATTTCTATGCTGCCGAAATCTGGAGTCTCTCAGTGGCTAACAAACACAACCATCAAAAACATCGATTAAAACATTAAAAAAAAACACATTAAAATAAAATACAAAACCCGACAGACTAGAGAGGTGGGCTAAAAAATATTACATATATAAAAAAAGGGGGGTGAGGATGGCTAAGGATACATCAGCCACCTCCATGCTGATAATGAGCCCCCCTGGAGCCCCAGGCCATCTCGCAGAGCCAGGTCT
>JANHZU010002056.1:21923-35576 GCA_032468055.1 Acrochordus granulatus | reverse complement strand
AATAAAAAAGCTGAAAAAAAGTATTTGTCAACCAACTGGCTGATTTACTTAAGAACAGCAGATTTATTATTTTCAGGAAAACCTTCAAAGGAAAAATTGTTTCCAATTTATGAATGGATCATCAAGTAGATGAACCCAGAGTTTTCAGTCAAATGATCAACCTCAGATTATCCCACTTTGGACATATTAGGTGAAAACCAGGCTCTCTGGACAAGGCTGTAAGGCTAGGAAAGGTGGAAGGGGAGAGAAGAGGATGGCAAGGTGGATGGAGTCAGGGACTGTGGCAATGGGTGCAATGTTGGAAGATCTGAAGGACCAAGTTGGGAGCAGATTCATGGAGAAAATCTGTCTATGTGGTTGCTCAGAGTGAAAAACAACTTGATGGCAAATAATCAGTATGTAAAGATTGTAACTGAAACTATATATTTATGTTAATTAAACAGGAAACCCTGATAAAGCCAAGTGAATGGTGGAAAATTCTTCTGGCATGAAGCCACTTAGCATTTTACTTTTAGGGCAGTTTTGAAATAATGTAAGTGAAACATTGGCCAAGTAAAGAGATACTGGCTTTTATAGGCCAAACCAATTAATTTCAAAGGAAAATCCTGATGAAGCTTTTCAGCTAACTTTAAAGAGATGATAAACACTAAGGAATGATAGTAAATTTATTACTTAAAAATAAAATTGCTGATAGCAAGACTTTTCTTATAGAGGCTGTGAATACAGAGGATGATATCCAATATCAACTTTAAACTATTTTAAAAATGTCAGTAAAAATCAGTCTGACGATGGAAGATCTCATTCCAATTTTTCCATTTTAATTGTAACTGATAGAATACATAGCAGCAGTTTAGTATGGAGCATCTTGAGGTCTCATTGGAAGTTAGAATTAACTTTACAAGGTATCAAGAAAAGAAATGGGAAGTAGACCTGTATAAGTTATCACTAATAGTTTTTTTTATGAGCATAACAATTGAACTATTAACAAAGAAGAATTATGCAGTAACCTGGAATTGTGTACAAAATGCCAATGACAACAAATATGCAATATCTGATTGAAGGAGAAGCTAGGTAAAAGTAGGATGAGTTAGTCAATTAGTCCAAAACTGTTTTCAGAAATAATGTTTAGACTGCTTCCATTTGAAAGTTACATTAGATGGATGCACAGTTTCTCTTGTTAAACATTATTCTTTCTTGCTTCTTGTTAAAAATTCTTCTGTCTTGCTTCTTATCTTGCATTAATGTTCTTCATAGGAAATGCTAAAATTCTTTTCAGCTACAGTACGTGCAAAAACTTTAAATACTATTTTTGCTCTTGTCATTTATATATTCTATCAATTGCAGTGTTGATTTTTAGTTGTTACATGTAAAAAAACCCTATCAGTAGTGCAATTTATAGAGCTGCAGCAAATATCACGAATGATTCATATGTTTCCTATTTATTCTAACTGAGCTGACTCTTGCTGTGGCACTAAGGGCTTTGTAATGAAAAACAGACCTAAGCAATGCCTACCTTGTTCTGTTTCTTTCTGCACTTTTTATCGATGTGGAAGATATGAATGTTTTTATCTAGGAAGGAGGGCTAGGTAACATAGCTAGGTAATTTTCTGCCTATATCTCTTAATCTAGTGGAACATTTATATACACCTACATAATCTAAAACATCTCTTTGCTATTGATGTTGAAACTATGTGATTTATCCCAAGAGTTTCCATGAGCCTGGTAGCCTCCGTGGCCTCCATTTTTAACTCTCCACATTTCAACAGGGGCATCCCAGAAACAAGAGCACCTTGTTAACAATCTTAGTTAAACCACTGTTTGCTTGAACTCCATGTTCATTCAGTTGCCTTTATTTTCTTTCTTAAAATCTATTTAGGTCATCTGTGTGTTTTAGTCCACAGCTGGTAATATTTCTACTGATCAGTGATCAATAGGTACAGGAAGGAATGTAAATAGCAGAAAGTCTTTGCTATTACAATAGCATTAAGGGCATTGTATGCTGCCCAGAGTCATTAACTGAGAGGGGCAACTATAGAAATTGAATAAATAAATAAAATTCTGGCTGGACTGGGATAATCCTAATCAAATGCCAAAGAGGTCAAAAGTATGGTAAGCCATTGCACCTACCAAATGGATTCCACAACTGCATTTGGATTTTTAAGGATGTTGTTATTCAGCATAATCAGAAATCAAACTGCAGTTCATATCAATGGGCCGTTATGTTGCTGTATGAAACAGCATAAGAAATGGGATGAGATGACTCAAAAATATTATTTCTACATAGAAGTTGTCCTTAGATTAATTTGTGATAAAGCTAAAGTTAAGGTTTGTCCACATATGTTCGCAAGATGACACTTACTATTTTGTTTTTGTTTAGACATTCTTGTTAAAATGTAATGACACCTATGAAATAAGTTCTGATGGACTACAGAGCTCCACAAGCCAGTAAAACAGATCTCCACAAGAGTTTAATTACATGGAGGAGGAGGAGGAAAAGGAATAAAATAAATCAACTGAGGGAGTCACAAATGACGAGGCTCAAATTATACTACTTTAGACCTTCTTGCAAATACTGTACCTAGCTCTCTGGAAAAAGCTCTAGTGCTAGGAAAGGTAGAAGGAAAGCAAAGAAGAGAATGACCAGCAGCAAAGTGTGTGGACTCAGTTAGAAGTGGCAATGTGTGCAACATTGGAAGATATGAAGGATCAAGTTAGGGATAGTCAATGTGTGGCTGCTAAGCATTGACATTGACTTGATGGTGCATAATCACCTTCCCTCCCCCTCAAAAAAAAAAAAAAGAAAGTCAGTGCCAAATGCCACTATTTGACATTTTTACATCATGGATTCAATCCATCAGAAACAGAGAAAAAGACTATAGTCTTTTTCTACACCAAAAGAGATTGTTTAATCAAAAACATGAAATTATTTTATGATGCTCCATTTAAAAATAATTTGTTATTTAAAATTAGCAGCTAAAATAATAATATTTATTTGTATCCTGCCTTTGTTGTTTTTATAAACAACCCAAGGTGATGAACATATTTAACACACCTTCCTCCTCTCTTTTTCCCAATAATTGCCCAACATTGGAAGACTTTTTGCATGAAAGGAGGACTTGCTTCTTTGTACACATGATTTTAGGTTTCATATATGGTGGAAGCAATGTGAAGCTCCTTCCCAAAGGCTTTCCAAAGCCAGCCTTTTAGTGACCTCCTTTGAAAATAAATTAGGACTGCACATATTAATGCTGCACATTTGTAGTTTCTCATGCTTGGAGGAAGTGTGGACAACGTTAACAATCATAGTATTAAAAGTTTGTGCTTATGTAAGATTTACTGAATGCCGAAATTCTGATAATTGTAGCAAATTAAATGATTAAATTTTTCAGTCGATTAAAGCTACGTTAAGGGTGCATTTCATACAATTATAAGGGACATGGATTGCTAGGAGAGAGAAGGAAAATATCATCAGGATAGGCTTCTTAGTAAAGAGCTTGAATGATACAGACCCATGGCACACCTATCTACTAAAGTTCCTGAAGAGCAGTAAACTTAGTCATAAAAGGCCCATCATTCTGCAGCTGGTCTGAAGTTCAAAATATAATAATAAAGGCATCAGTCAATTACAAAAGGCACCTTTACTTGTGGAACAGTTTATATTGTGCAATAATACCTTTAGTACCATCAAACAACATGCCTATCCCCAGTCCTTGGGAAGGACTTGATGGGTGGATAAAAAATTCCAAATCCACTCTAAACGTGATCAAGTACAATAAGACAGCAGAAGGGAAGAGAAAGAACTGGGGGGAAAAAAACCCAAAATACAAAACCCTGCAAATCGAATGACTGTGGCAAAAAATAGCAGGAATAGTACCAATAGTAATAAGCACTCTGGGTGAAATTCCAGAACATCTTGAACACCATAAACACTGACAAAATCACTTTCAGTCAACTGCAAAAGTCAGCTTTACTCGGAGCAACCTACATCCTGAGATGATATTTTCAGCACCATCAAAGACCATCTGCCTCTCCCAGGTCCTTAGAAGGGACTAGATGAGCGGATAAAAATGCTAAATCCAATCTAAACATCTGGCTGAATGTGTCACCAATCATAATAATATATCTGAATTGGCATTAAAAAATTCTTCCATTTCCTACAACCTACCTGTATTCAAAATGCCATTAATTAGTCTTAAAAATTTATTTATGAAGTGTATATGCTGCCGAACTCACATATGACTCTTGGCAGCTTATAATAAGAACAATATACTGTATAATAAAACAATTTAAACCATTTAAAATTAGATAAAAACCAGCCGGTCAGAGAGGGAAGGAGCAAGAATATATATGTGGGGGAAGAAGGCTGGTACTAAACCACCAGCCACGTCCAAGATGGTGTACCACCATTGGGGCCCAAAGCCGGCTGGCAAGAGCCAGGTCTTAAGGCCCTTCCGGAAGGCTTCAAGAGCAAGGGCAGACCTCGCCTACTGGGGGCATGATGTTCCACAGGGCAGGAGCCACAATGGGAAAGGCTCTTCTTCTTGACCCCACCAGCTGAAATTCCTTGGCTGACAGGATCCGCAGTAGGTCTCTTCTGCCGGTACTTGTGGGGCAGTTCCTCAGGTAGCCTGGTCCCATGCCATGAAGGGCTTTAAAGGTCAAAAGCAACACTTTGAATTGCACCCCGGAAGAAAACTGGCAGCCAGTGCAGCTTGCAGAAAGGAGGCGTTACGTGGGCCATTCTATGGGGCCCTAGAACCATCCATGTAGCAGCATTGCGTACCAGTTGCAGCTTCCGGATGCTCTTCAAGGGTTAGAGCATCCACGTAGAGCGCATTGCAGTAGTCCAAAAAAAGAGATGACAAGGGTATGAGTGACTGAGCATAGGGATGCCTGGTCCAGGAAAAGGCGCAACTGGCGCACAACACCAAGTTGCACAAAGGCCCTCCTAGCCATGACTGCCACCTTCTCTTCGAGCAGGAGTTGCGATTCCAGGAGAACCTCCAGATTGTGCACAGGATCTGTCTGGGGAAGTGCAACCCCATCCAGATACAGAACCCCTAGACATCCAAAGCCACTCAGTCCTGCCAGGGTTCAACTGAAAACATTTATTTATTCATATTTATCATATTTATATGCCGCCAATCTCATTAAACATTTTAACGTTTTTAACATTTCAACATTAAACCAGCACCCCCGAGCTGACCGGCAGTGTTCTCATCCAGGGCTACCTCCGCGGCTCCTGCTCCATCCTCGAGCTCAGGCAGGCCCAGCATTAACTTCCTGCTCCCCTCAAGGTGCAGATTAAAAATTCTCTATATCTCTAAATGAAATCTTTCAGCTTTTAGTGTTACAAATCAACTATAACTGAAAAAAAGATACTGTTAGTCATTGTATTATGTGGAAGGTGTGCTTGTTCTGTCAGAATAAAAACAAATGTCTTTCATGTTTAATAGGAATGTAGGGGCTGATCGGTATTTATTTGCCATTCCTGAACAGTCTGCTAAATCGTTAAAGGTCTGAAATATCTATTTGTGTGTGTGTGTACAGGTCTATTCTATGAATAATTTTCCTTCCAAACAAAGCAAGGATTACTTTCCTTTAAAAGTCTGGATGGATCCACTAAGATTGCAAGATTATTGCAAGCTACCTGAAGCAGTGGGAAACTGCTGTGATTTTCTGGATCTTACGTGCATTATACGAGTGCTAACATTTTTACTCTTACGCTCACCAAACAAAAAGAGAATGGAGCTGGCTCCCATTGGGGTAGAGAAAATCAACAGTAGACAGTATGTGCCATTCTCCAAAAAGGAGAAATGATGAGAAGCAACAAATATCCATGAAAAATCAGTATGCCTATCTGAGTTTATGGCTGCACAAAGAAAGCTGTGCAGTACATCCATGAGTATTTATTGAGCTACACCACCAACTAGAGCAACGTGGAGCTGCTTCTGTCCAGTGATGGTTGCTGCTACCTTTTCTGATTTTTGTTGCTTCCTCCAGTGCTATTTGTTGAGATTATTCCCTCTTTTCATGAGCCCAATCTGGAATTGATGTCTGCTTTTCCTCCTATGCATTCAACCAGCTTCTTCATCTATGTTTTTCTTTGGGACCTGACAGTATCAGGACCCAATGACAGTATCAGGACTTGTCAGATCAGGCACAGAGAGAAAGGATACTGAAGAAGCTGATGGAATGGGTGGTCAATGCAAAAAGAAGTTTCCCTCCACTAAACACAAAAGTGTGAGCTCCAAGGCAGGTAGCGCAGCCAACATAGTATACATGTTTGAGTGTTGATCCAATATCTGAAAGTCCATCTCGTATGGAGATACAACTATAGGATAAAAATTGTACATGTGCTGTCCTTCTGTTTGAGGCTATCTCTCGGACAAAGAATCAGTGGGCAAAAATGGGACATTTAGTCCCTAGTTTACAATCATTCATCTTTGGTGATCCATTTTTTTTCAGTCCAGTGCAGCAAACTTCTAAAATGGATTTAGATAGGAACATCACTTTTAAATCAAAAACAACTTTAATGTTGCTATTTAAATAAACAGTTAAGAATCAAAATAAAGTTATTTTATACAGTCTCATTTGGTTCTATAGCATATCTTCACCCTGATGTCACTGACAGAAAAGCCACTATGAAAAATGTGTGGAAAATGTTTTTATTATAAAACATACAGTATACTGATCTTAATATTACATAAAATACAGTAAAAATATCAGAGTCTTGTAAAGACCAATAATTTATATACTGAGACATCAGTCACTGATATTCTTCTAGTCTCATAGTCTAAAAAACACTCGTAGACAAATATAAAAGGATGACTGATATCAGCTAGGAATTTTGAAATTTTCATTTCAACTGGGTGTGCATAGAATATTATTGTTTGGCCAGGCTGAAATAAAATCAGATGAATTGTTATTCAGTTACTGAAAGATTCCAGAGAGCTGCAAAAGAAAAGGGGAAAAGTTTTGATGTTGCTGAATTATCAGCATTGCTCATTTTTGGCTATGGTTCCTGGCTTGGGAATCTTCAGGGGAATACATAGGTCACATTCATCATAACATCACTGCACAAATGGGAAGACATTATAACACGGCTTGTATCAAACATCTTGCTTCCTTGGGTTGCTGAAAGTCATAGTTCAACTTCTGGAGCTCCAGATTCGTCAACCCCTGCAATAGAAGACAAGTTTGGACTAATTTTCCAGCAAGATATGAAAACTGGGTGTGGCTGGATGGGATATAATGAAGTAGTTTATAGCCAACAACCAGAAGGAAGTACCTGTGTCAACTTGTTTGAGTACTACTACTTTGGTATCTTAAGGTATTTATTACCTTCAAAACAGAATACCTTTAGCTTATCTGTGGTTAGAATACAGTAGGAATGGCCTATGAAAAGTGGTCAACAATTTTTTCCCAATTTAACTTTTGTAAAAATTGCATATTTACATTTCAGTTTGCTTTCGTCGAATAACATTACAAATTATTGGAATCCACAGAATGCAACTGAGAATAGTAAATAATTTGCAAGCGGACACTAAACAATTTGATTAAATTTATAAATAAGATTTAGGCCAGAACTAATTATTGCAATTTGCAGGATTACAGAAGGTTGGAAATGGCCTTCCTCTCTTTGCCCTGTAACTTGCCCCATCATGGCAATTATATTTTGAATTTCTCCACCTGCATCACTGGCAGCTAATGAGGTAATATGAGAGCAGGGAATTTAAAAACAATGATGCTAGAATATTCAGGGAGCAATTATATCTAGATGGTATCCATGCATATGCACAGTATGTATGAACGTAAGGGAGAGAACCTGAAATGAGAAGAACATATGGCATAGCGTAAGCCAAACTAAAGATTTGTTTTAGGCTTCATGGCTTGTACAAAAGAGTTGATGCGTTGGTGGTCCCCGTGAAATTCCCCTTTGTTGGATCCAAACAAATTTGGCTTGATTGAGACATGGACACATGGCCCCTCTAAGTCAAATTTTAAAGTTTTATTCGAATACCTCAATTTCACAGTCGTTCCCATTGAATTTTGTATATCCCCTTGGTCTAGTATCAGGTTCTAAGGCAGATGGTGAGAATTTGTATTATAACACAGAGATAAGTCTTCTCTAACAAGTTACGTGTCTCACTTGCAATTTGTTTTATTAATGTTAAGCAGTGTGATCCACCATTTTTATTCAGCTACTTTGTATTCCTATCAATGTTCCCTTTATACACCGCGCCCCCTCATAAGGATCTTAGATATCTCTATATATTCAAAGATGTTTGCTAGGATTTTAGAATATGTGTATATAGGTTGCTTTTGAATCACTGCCTAGTATATTTTTAGCAGTGCATTTATAGAAACCTGCATCCCTTTGTGTAGCCTGCTGGATGATTAGAGCGCCCTGAGGATGAAGAAATTTATTTCCATACAGACGGGACTGAGCTCCTGTTGTCAGATGTAGTTTCTCTGGGAGTTCCCATGTTATTTCTGCTTTAGGGATTCCAATGGCCATACAGTTCAGCTTCACTGTATTGCCTGGCCTTGCATAAATGACAGGTGCTGGTTCGCTTGTGATCCGGGGTGGGTAGGCAATCACAATCACAGGAACGTTCATAAGGGACGAGCCATGAGCTGTAGCTGCCTTGCACAAGTAAGTCCCTCTATCGAATACTGAGGCCTCACGTACAATGAGAGAGCCATTCTCAAGTAGGGAGAATCGTCCAATGGACTGGGCGCCATCTAACACCATTCCATTAGGCAGAGTCCAGGCTACACGAGTTCGCTGACCAGGCTGGGTGGTACAATGAAGCTTCAAAGTCTCTCCATTGATGATGCTCACTAGATTGTTATAATGATTACTGATTTCTGGTTTCACTTCTACTTTGAGGAAGACTACCCTCTCTGCATAACCACCTGGGTTTCTGGCAATGCAGCGGTAAGTCCCAGCATCTGCTGCAGACAGAGCACTGATGTGTAATATCCCATCCCTTTTGTGATAAAATCTCTGCATATGACTGCTTTTCAGCAGTTCTGTACCATTCGGGAGGATCCAGGCAGTTCTGGGTGGGGGGGTCCCATGGACTGAGCAATTAAGATTGATGCTGTGACCTGCAGCGGCTGTAATCCTTTCAGTAACAGGGTCCCCAAAGATGGGTTTTTCCACATGATCCAGAACCTGAAGCTGCACAACTAGCCGGGCCTCCCCCCCTTCATTTCTGCCAATACACACCAGCTGCACAGCATCTGTGTACCTCACCCCACGAATATCCAGTGTGCCATTGCGATGTACAGTGATTCGATTACCATAATAGGGGGCAGGGAGGATCACTCCTTCTGGGAAAGCCCACATGACACGGGGAGAGGGGATGCCTTCTGCCTTACAGTCAATAAGTTTCCGGCTGTTTTTTAGAGCTGTTTCTCTGACTGAGGTGATGGTGCTGGGGTGGCCATTTATTTTAGGGGGTTGAACACTGACATGGATCCAAACAATTTTGCGGTCTTCTCCAGCACTATTCCTGGCTATACAGGTGTAGTTGCCACTGTCAGATCTTTGGGCCTTTTGTATGAGAAGTGTCCCATCTATGTATACTTGATATTTATCTGACAAGATTGGGATTAGCCTATTGCTTGGAGATAGCCAGGTCACTTTTGGAGTAGGCTCCCCTTTTGCTTCACATCCTACAGATACCACATCGCCATACGGGACATTGAGAACTACATAGGTTTTATTCCTAATTGTGGCAGGTTCAGCCACTACATTAACTCGCACTTTCATTTCATCTTTACCAATCTGGTTCTCAGCATAGCAGGTATAGTCTCCCTCTTCTCTCAGCCCTACTTCATTGAAGTACAATGTCCCATTATTGAATACCACATATCTCTTTGCTCGGCTTCCACTGTCATCTGACTGCATGAAGGTGTTGATCATACTTCCATCTGGAAGACTCCAAGAGATCTCAGGGTTTGGTAGACCTGTAGCAATACAATCAACTTTTAGGTCCCCTCCATACATCACTTTGTGATTATTCTCATTCTTGTGTTCAATTTTGGCAGGTTTCATCATCACATTCACCTGGAGGACCACATAATCATCTCCAATCTTGTTGCGGGCCACACACAGGTAGTCTCCTGCATCTTTGTCAGTGACGGCGTGGACGATCAATGTTCCATTGCTAAATACCTTGATTCTGCTGTCCAAACTGTGTTGAAGGGGGAAATAAGAACATATTCTCATTAAACCATCATCTATGAGCTAAAAAGAAACAAAAATAATTATCTTCTTTTGCTGATCAACTATCCCATCCCGAAACTGACTTTATTTTAATAAAAGGATGTTTTTATTGACTTCCAAATTCCCTTTTGACTGTGGTTTCATTTATAAAACTGAATCCTGTGTGTACACGTGGAAAAAAATAATCTTATATATACTGTACATACCACGGATAAGTTCCAAGTAACTTTATATGCATGGATGCATATGTTTATAAAATTAACAGGATATTGAGAATAAACTCCTTATGAAAAGAAATAGAGATGTTTACTAACCAGGAAATCTTTCCCTAGAGAATGACAGTATTTTAATTATAGCAGTTAAGAAAATTTTGTCCATTTGTATATTCATATTCAAATTTTGGCACCAACCTCATATATACTTCTGGAAAATATATTTCACATTTCAATAGACTTACATTGAATTATGCTGTCAGTCATTAATAATCCATCATGGATTTCTTAGGATGGAAAAGAAATGGAAGGTCCATTTTTACAAACCTTATACAAAATATTTAGATAAAGCAATTTTTTTAAAATGTAGCAAATATGCTTAATGTATAAGGGCAAAACATTGTATGTGACAATAAAATATATAATCAGTCTATTTAAATGGTTATAAGCATTTAAATGACATAATTCTGGTTTATTACACTTATTTGTGTAATAAATAAAAATTATATGTTTCCTTGGGTATTGACTCTGGTTGAATATTTTTACACCTTTAAACTGCTCCCACTTTTTGAGGCATTTCTCATTCCATTAGTGTTATATCTAAGACACAAAAGTATTCAAACTCTATATTTCTGAATTTGTCTATGTGTGGTGTATGGGCGAGTATATAGAGAGAGCGCTTACTAGTGGATTTACAGGTATTAAGCTCAACTAGAACTCCATAAAGGTAGAAAATGTAAATTTAAGACATATCCAATGACCATCAATGACATTGTACAAATCATAAATGGGGCTTGCTTACAACCTATATTCTAAACATCCCTATTATGTATATCCCACCTTTATTATTTGTTAAATAAATAACTCAAGATAGTGAATAGGAGCTATTTGATATTCTTTCTTCCTT
The DNA here is from genome assembly GCA_032468055.1 of Acrochordus granulatus. Classification (NCBI taxonomy): domain Eukaryota; kingdom Metazoa; phylum Chordata; class Lepidosauria; order Squamata; family Acrochordidae; genus Acrochordus; species Acrochordus granulatus. The sequence goes on along the minus strand of JANHZU010002056.1, from coordinate 24,217 downwards.
CTATTTTCCCCACAACAACAACCCTGTGAGATGGGTTTGGCTAAGAGAGAGTGACTAGCCATAGTCACCCAAAAGGCTTTCCTGCTTAAGGTGGGAGTAGAACTCAGTATTCTGGTTTCTAGTTTGCTGCCTTAGCCACTAAGGCTAAGTAAATTTAAGTTAAATTTTTAGCCACTAAGGCTAAGTAAATGTATTTAAGCTCAAATAAATTAGAGAAGATACATTTCCTGGAACCAGTAAAGATACCACATTTCACTAGACAAATGCTTGTTACTTTCTTTTAATCTGGTCATTACATTTATTATTAATAAATATTTATGCTTAGAAGGCTCCAGTGCTGAAGTAGCCATTTTTATTCTCTCGTCTGGAGTTTGTAGATTTGTTTTTGAAATGTTTCTTTTAATGTGGATTTTATTTATTTATATTTCTTGTTTTCTCTTATTATTGTACGCCTCCTAGAGTCACTTTTTGTGAGATGGATGACTATACCAATTCAATTGACTGATAAATAAATGAATTTGGATTATGTTTTCAGTGTTATGTGGTAGTAATCTAGTCATTGCTACAAAGCTCTGGGCTGAGGACAGTTATAGCCTCAGCCTGGTATTTTTGGGACTCAAAATGGTGGGGGGAAAGAACATGTGTTGTCATAGTTGGTGTTTTTTATAGTTGCTCCCTATGATACCCTATAATTTATTTCCTTTCTAATATCTCCAGTTCTCCTTAGAATCCCCTATTCAAGATAGGTTCTGCTCTTCTCATAAGGCAAAGGTAAATAATTAAAGTTCACCTATCTTCCCATGCTAAAGTTTTAGTCTATGTATGAATGCATAGCTTGGCCTAGTGAGTAGAGTTACCAGATTTGGGCTGAAAAAGCTGCAACCAACTAAATGATATTCAGAAAACTAATAACTCTTGGGTTCTTTAGTGGCTATCCAGATTTTTGCAACCAAGATCTGATAGGTTTAAAAATTATTTTATATTCAATAACTGAAGAAATATAATTTCTATACAAGGAACATTAAATTTCCTTTGCAATTTAAATTATAAAGATTACTGATATAAAATAATACTCAGAACATCACCATCTCAGTCAAGTATTTCATCCTTAAAAAGTATTTCTGAAATTCCATTCAAATTTGACAGAAACATATAAAAGGCTCTGAAACTGCAGGCAAAAGATGGAACTGCCTAAGCTTTAAATGGCTGAATCTTAACAATTTGGTTAAATGTTTTTTTTTAATTGGAACTTTTATAGACTTCAAGTAGATCATGGCAACTAGGTTTCTAGCTGTTATCACTAAAGGAGGCATTTTTTTATAATAAATAAAATACTGATACTTGCAATGGGAATCTGTGACATGTCTTAACTCAAGGGGTACTTAGCTCTGTTTATCCAATTCCTGCTAAATAATTTTTGAGATTATTTAATTCCAGTACTAAGCCAAGTACTTGACACTCCTTTGCTAATTAGACAGAGCTTCATGTGATATTAAAGTAAAAACCTATCTACTGTATATCTACATAGATAGATTATGTATGTATTACAAATATTACATGAAACATTGCCAATTTTGCATTGCCAAATGCAAAGAAGACTGTTTATGTACTCATGTTTTGAAAACAATTTGATAAAAAGCCAAGATCTTTCCTAGGCCTGCCATCAAAGATTTGAGTCCAGGAAGTGAAATCCAGGAACTTCTATGTATAAAGCATGTGTTCCACAAAAACCGCAGCCTGCAACAAATGGAACAAAATAGAATTCTTTCACAAGATGGAATATGGAGTTAGATAATAAAATCACTCCCCCAGTGAGGCACCACCTTGCCACAGTTGTGGAGCTTGTGGGCTATGAAGAAGGTGACAGTTAGAGGTGACATCATACTGGACAGATCTCATCAGAGGAACCAGACAGAGTGCCTCCTTCCCATAAAAAATTAGAGATATAGTTTATAGAAACCCATACCGGTTCAGTCGTTGCCGGGGTCAACAAGGACTATGCTAGATGTTGGTCCTGGACATGTGGTGAAAAATGGGTTACAGGACTCTGGAGAAGGAAATAGCAATCCACTCCAGTATCCTTGCAAAGAAAGCCCCCAAGTAACAAAAGGCTAAAAGATATGACGCTGGAAGATGAGCCCCTCAAGTTAGAAGGTGCCCAATAGGCTGAGCATCGAAGAATTGATGCTTTCGAATTGTGGTGCTGGAGAAGACTACTGAGGGTCCCTTGGACAGCAAGGAGATCAAACCAGTCAATCCTACAGGAAACCAACCCTGATTGCTCATTGGAGGGA
>JANHZU010002055.1:108877-119964 GCA_032468055.1 Acrochordus granulatus | reverse complement strand
ATAGTATTATAGGGATTCTTATATTCACACCTGTAAAGCTTTTTAAGCCACTGATAAAATACTGAAAGTATTTATAAAGGAAGATCAGATTTTCCTTTAGATTTATTTTATCAAATTCCATATTCATATGAAGAGGAAAATGTAAGTTTTTCCCAATTTTCAGTGATGCCACTAGGCAACTTCCACTGCTTCCTGGGATTCAAATGATTTATTTCAGAAATATTAAGACACAATTAAAAAGCACCCCCTTTACTATCTTGGTAGAGTCTTGGCTCTGGTTTTAGACACAACTTAGTTATTTTTCCTGCATTACAAGCTGCAAGATATTTGAAATAAGTTGAGTAGATTTAAATTTGATCCAAATTATCATGAGAATTTAACATTATGTGATCATCCATCCCTTAAGATGGCTGGTTAACCATTTGTTGGAGTTCATTAGGAAAAAATGTTCTTTAGAGTACTAATTAATACTAATTAGTTTATTCTTAATCTGTTTTTAAAAACATTCGCTTTTTTATATTTTAGGATACCTAAAATATAAAAAACTGCTCAGTGGCAATGCATGTGATGAAGATATTTTCTGACCAGTACAATTTGGGCCTAATGCTTTAAATGCATCTAAATTTCTAAACTATTCATATCATTTGAATTTGTTTTAAAATTATATAAAATGGATACTTAATTTTGATTCACAATTGAAAAAATAGATATGGGTAATAATTTGGCATAACAAATCAGAATATCTTTTTAAAATAAATCAGGTTATGGTTTTAAAGTACAAAAATGTACAGTAATACATTCAAATAGGATAAATTTAATAAAATATTTTTCAAATATACTGAAAACTTCTGAGAATATACAGTAATTCTTTCGGACTGAGAGTGTTTTCAATTGTAGTGATACAGAAATTTGACAAATAAGCAAACTAACTTCTGAATATTGGAATGCAATAGATCAGAAAGGACTCATGTTTGGGGATTGCTCTTCACTGACATTTATTGGCTTTTATAATCATAGGATTGTAAATAAGGTGTTCAGAAAAGCAATAAGAGCCAAAGGTGTTAATGTTTGTTTGTTTTTTGAAAATATGGAACCTATGGAAAAACTTTGGATTTATCATTCATGTCTAGCAGCTGAAAAGATTGTTCTGCTCCAGTAGACAGATTCTAATATACTCAATTTAAAATCTTGTACAGGAGCTGTTAATTTACCCTATATAAATCCTGATGAATATGATTCTTTGTGCTCAATGCTTAATTTGTTTTGAAGAGTAAGCATAATTGAAATCGTAATTGTTGTAATATAATTACAAGTAGATAGATATTTAGACAGATAGACAGATTTTTTTTATCCTTTAATTATTGTTTGGTTTCTCTTTTTTGTTTTTTGTTTATTATTCTTTTCACTTATTTATCTGTATTTATATGAATTTTTATATGTAATGAGATTAAAAGGTGCTTGCTCCTTGGAAGGAAAGCTATGGCAAACTTAGACAGTGTATTAAGAAGCAGAAACATCGCATTGCTGACAAAGATCCAAATAGTCAAGGCTATAGTTTTCCTAGTAGTAATGTATGGCTGTGAGAGTTGGACCATAAGGAAGGCTGTGTCAAAGACTTGATGCCTTCGAGCTATGGTGCTGGAGAAGACTCTTAAGAATCCCTTGAACTGCAAGGAGATCAAAAAGATCACTCCTACAAGAAACCAACCCTGACTATTCCTTGGAAGGACAGATACTGAAGCTGAAGCTCAAGTACTTTGGCCGCATATTATGAAGAGAGGACTCATTAAAAAAGACTGTGATGCTGTATATATAAATTATACTGTATTTATATACTGTATTTATTTTATACTGTATTTATATAGTTAAGATGCTGGGCATTTCAGATGGAAGACCCAGGCACTGCTGAATGGGATGAGCTCTCATTATTTGCCCCAGTTCCTGCCAACCTAGCAGTACAAAAGCATGAAAAATGCAAGTAGATAAATAGGTACTGCTTAAATTGGTGGGAAGATAATAGCATTCCGTGCACCTCGGCATACAGTCATACTGGGCATATGACCATGGAAGCATCATTGGACAATGCTGGATCTTCGGCTATGAAACAGAAATGAGCACTGCTCCCCCGAGTTGGCCACAAGTGAAAAAGGGAAAGCTTTATTTTTATCTTTTGATTTATATACTTACATATTGTTCCATCAGGTTCATGTTTTCTTTTGTTATATAGTAATAAAAGCAATCACATATTTAAAAAAAATTCAAAGGGTATTTCTCAAAACAAAGGCTGATTCTCAAAAAAGTGTAAGAAATTTCTCCCATATGAACTGGATGATGTGATGGCAACCAAATGTGTCATGAGAAAAATGCCATGTAGGAATGGTCAAATCTTGCTGGGAGTTATCCAAGTCAATGGGAACTGTAATACTTTGAAATCATCCTATAGAAACAGATACTATTCATGGTGAGCTTTCATATCTGTTCTTAGGATCTCAGTTTAGTCAGTTAAAGCTTTTAGTTCAGAAAGTGATGATTTAGACACTGCCACTGAAGATTCAGTGCCTTATCCCATATGAAATTTTCCATAAGAGGAGATGAGAAAGCCTGAAATATATTCATACTGATAATTCTTCTGAGGGAAGACAATTTAAAGAAGTTTCTAACTGTTTGGAAGTCACTCTGGAACTTTCTGCTGGTGAATAAGAATAAAGGAATCTTCATGGAAAAACGTGTTGATTTTATAATAAGTTTACATGTTTAGATGAAATATTGTCTGGACTAAAAATTATGTTATGACCTTGAGAATTTTAAGGGAATTTAAAATTGATTTAATTAATTTTTCTCACTGGAGTTTCAAAAATAGATTATTAACTGTAAGATGTTTCCTTTGTAAATATTCTTGTGACGTGAATGGGAAGAATATTTCTTCCAACTGTACCGGGGAGTCACAAGACTGGGTCTCAGGAATGGCAGAATTTCATACTTGAATTCTGTTATGCAACCCTGTAGATGTAGTTGCGTTAACAAATTAAATGCAATGTGCAATGTGAACTTCAAACCTTTTCATTTGAAATAATTTGAATATTTATTCCCAACTACCATTTTTATTCTTAACAAAGTAATTAACCATTATCATAACAGTTCAAGTAAAGCTTTAAAATATATTTAAAAATGTAACTGCTTTCACATTAGCTTGCTAATCCAAACTGAGAAGTAGGTTTAGCAGTTACAGTTTACTGAAGCTTTGGTCCAAAAATCTGCAATTAAATGAATCTTGGAGCAAATGAATTCTTATAAATCTTGGTAATTTCAGAATAGAACTGGAACAACTTAGTGTTGTTCTTCTAGTGTTTTAGCAGGAGGCAGTAGCCCTGTTAAACATGGCTGAGCTCAGAAGTTAATCAGGATCAGACGGATAGTAATCAGAAAACATCAGAAAAACAAGCTAGACTGAGAAGAATGCAGTAGCAAGCCATTTCTGTAATGCAGCTGATAAAACATCCCAATTTTATTCATGCAGTCACGAAATATGAAGCTGGATTTAAGGGTTTCGTGTTTTGTCCTATGGTGTCTTCTTGATTAATGCCTAAATGACATTCTGATTCCCTTAAGTGCTTAACTGATTTGTGTTTGCTTTACATATTAATCTTAATATAAAGATAGAACAAGATTTTTATTTTCAAGTTTGCATTCAGAACTAACAACTAATTGTGGGCTACAAAGAGAAGCATAATAATTATAGAAATCCAGGCTGTAGCTCCTGTATTGCCAAAATTGCAAAGTGACATTGAAATAGAAGGTAGAAGGGGCCACTCCTTAGCCTCTGCTAAGATACATTCAGGAGATCCATCTTCTCACTTGATAATTATTTGCACTGCTGAATCTCTCTTATTGTGTAATATACTTTCTTTTACCCCTGTGTACTGAATGTAGAATGTGCACAGGTCTACAGTGTAGCAAGAATGAATAGTCTAGAGCCCAAGAAATGTACTGGAACAATCAAGAGATATTTGAGCCCACAAAAAAGAAATGCACTTCAAATTCAAAGCCAAATGATACCATAGCTTTTTATTAGACTTTCAGATCAAAATAGTTGTAATTTTGAGGTACTGTATGTTTTCATTTCTCAGCTTTAGAGATCTGTGATATCAGAAATGTGTAGCAAAGGCGCTTCACCAAAGGGAATACAAGTTGATAATCTCTCTTAATAAAAAAGATAAAGTTTTTCCCCCTCAAACTGCAAAATACAACTATCCAAATCACACAATGTATAAAATACATGACACACCCTTCTCCAAAAGCTCACCTGAGACCATTAATAAATAAATCAGGAAGAAATCATTTTTCTATATAAAAAGGTGTGACGACTCTGATGACTCTTGGCTTTTCTATAAAATAGTTTCCAAGCCCTTTCAGGCTTATGAATCACAAAATAAAGCAAATGCTGGTAATATATTACTTATGATCATAGTCTGCATTTCTATATTAAACTTTTCCATCACTTTCAAATCCTACCCAGCAGATTTATTTTTGTAATTAAATGAATTGTTACTTAAAGCAGGATACAAGGCATCAAAACAATAACATAATTCAAAGGACCATGAATTATTTCTGAGATCAGATTAATAGCCTTTTTTTGCTATAGTTTAGAAAATAACACCTCTTGTAAATAAAGCATTTCCATTTATATTAGGCAACTGCAAATGTAGATCTGGCTACCATACAAGGAACAGGATATTCAGGGTGGAACAGACAGTGATGACCTTAGGATCTTCAGTGGATTATGGATATTTTGATTTAACAAAGTCCACAACAGATGGTATGAGTTTTTCAAAGTGAATCCTAGTCAACCTAACATTTTGAGGTTGTTAGAACTGTCTTAACTCAAATTTCGTTGGCATAACTTTTCATCTAGACAGCTGGATGGCATTAATTAATGTTACCAATCAAGTGTTTCTTGAGCAAAATCATACCCATCACACATTCAGTGTGAAGGATCCAATTAAAGCCTAGATTAACTGAATTCAAAATCCATCGGACATCTGGGAAATTAAATAGGAAATAATAGATTATTTGAAGGTTAGAATTTGAAGCTCATTCTGGTTAGAACAAAGCAATTTTTTACTGTTTAATTCAACCACTTTAACTTGCTTTATTTGTAGAAAAGATGTTTGCATTACAAAGGATCTCCCTCTCACACAAGTAGGCAACATCTGTAATACATCTTTGCATTGCAGCTTTTTTTCTACCAAACTGCTTTATTTAAATAAATATATGCCAACTAAATGTTATATTACTACAGTATTTACCAATATGATGCTCTCCAAATTATTGACTTATATCTAGATTTATTAGCAAGCACACTAATGCCCCTAGTGGCTGTATAAAATAGACCGGCATATATTGACAAAGATCCTTTGTAATGCAAACATCTTTTCTACAAATAAAGCAAGTTAAAGTGGTTGAATTAAAAAAGTTAACTACCTTCCCTCAAAAGAATTTTTGGAAAATAAATTAAATTTTATCTTTAATAGTAACATAACATTTCCCAAATCCATTTAAAAGCTTCTAGGAGGATTTGGGTAGAAGGCAAAAATTGCAACATACAGCAATGATGGTTCTAGTTTTCCTGATGGTCTAAAAGCACTGGATTCCAGAAAGGGGTCACTCATTACTGCTGACTAGTTTATGGAAAAAGAGTATATATATATATATATCAGGATATAATTTATATCAATTCAATCAATTTGTTAATTAGACATTTAGGCTGGTGTATTACTTCAGCTCCAGGGTACAGCAATGTACCTGAACTATTAACAGAACGAGTAACACAACTATCAAATGTGTAGATCCTATATTTCCTTTTTTTTTCAACAACTGGTTTCTGTTGTATCAAGCTTCAGTTGCTCATTGCTTTAGTAACTTCTGGAAGAAGTAGAAGAGAGTCTCACATTTACTGTGTTGGTATCTCAAGGGGATAGCTTGATAAGATAATAATCCCAAAATTTATGCAAAAGTACTATGAAAAAGTAGGTTACCAGAACTGAATATAAATTAATAAATAAACCTGAGCTAACCATCAGGAAATTATGAATAAGACTATCATTTTGAGAATGGGTATATAAGCTTCCATTATGTTTTATGAAATCCACAGAATGTCAGATAAAGAAATTATTCTCTCTTATTTCCTATTAGTTCTCATTCCATTTGATGAACAAGGATGTGTTTAGATACTCATTCCAAAAAGATAAAATGTGGTGAAAATCCTCAGAGGCCAAGTGTGATAGTCTTGAATTTCAATACAAGGTAGCTTTCTTGGTTTCCTGCACTACAGTTAAATTCAGTTAAATTGGAAAAGGTAAATGTTTCTGCCAAAGGTTTTGTGTTATTTTTTTTTTCTTGGTTAGTCCTGCTAAGAATTTGTTAGATTTCTATTGTTCATCAAATGTCTATAAATTTGGTGAAGAAGTCCAAAAGTCCATTTCCATCCAACTTTATTACTTATTACCAAGTCTCTTCCTTAGCTACTACTAATATTTCCCAAACAGATTTAGGATTGTTAAATCCAGATAAGGTGAGAAAGAATTTGCACCATATTTTAATTACTTTATTTAAAAAATAGATAGGAGTTTCAAAATGTATTGTCATTTTGAACATGCCCATATTTGTTTTTAGTTTTTAACTATGTTCACTTGCCCCACCTACATATAATCCCCCAGAGCATTTTTCAATCCCATGCTGCATGTGACCTTTGATCTATGATTTAAAGCTTGAAATCAATAAAAGATCTAAAATGTCAAATGATTGTGTACTAGGATGATATTTCCTCTTCATTGGAAAAACAGAGTCTGGATAGCCATCTGTCTAAAATCCTTAAGCAAAGCATGTACTGAGTACAAAATTGTAGATAATCTCTGAGATATCATATGTGAATCTATTTAACTGTCAGTTAACCTCCAGAGAATTTCTGGTTAATCACCATTGACTGCAAGGAAGGCTGATAAATTATTTAGAATTTTTTATAAACTTACTAAAATCCTGTTGTAGAACACTATATATACCTACTAATTGATGGGATATGGTCAAATGTATGTGGCTTTATCTCTATGTTAGAAGTCCTAGCTTGTATGAAAAAGGTTTGTTTTATCAGATTGCCTTCTTGCAGTCTGGAATTGAAATATTCAGTTTTAGGAACAACAACCTACTTACAAATATTTATTTGAAGGAAAATTAAGATTGTAACACAATTCCAGTGAGTATCCCTGTTTTAATTTCTTTTGCTCACTTCTCTGTTTTTGGCATTATGTATAATATTGCTAACTTCAAACAGGAATAGTATAAATATTTATGCATGTGTATAAATGGAGTATAAATTGAGGTATGGTGGTACAAGCAGTTAAGAGCTTGGCTTGCTAGCTGGAAGGTCAGTGGCCCGAGTTCAAGACCTGGCATTGCCATGCATCAGGGTGAGCTCCTGCTGTTCTGCCTCAGCTCCCACCAATCTAGCAGTTTGAAAGCATGCAAATGCAAGTAGATAGGTACCCCTTGTCTGGCGGGAAGGTAACGGTGGCCGTGCGCCTTTGGCATCTAGTTATGCTGGCCACATGACCAGAAGCATCCTTGGATGAATGCTGACTCTTCAGCTTGGAAACAGGGATGAGTACCGCCTCCTAGAGTCGGTCACGACTAGCAGGGTAACCTTTACCTTTTTATAAATGGAGTACATTCTTACTTTTAAATCTACTCATAAATCAGAATACAATTATGCATTAAAGTCTCCACTTTTTAGAAGGTATGTGAAAATGTCTGTATTAAAAAAGACTGCTAAAATGTGAGAATATGTGGAATATGGCATATAAATCAATCTATTTTTATTCAAGGAACTGAATAAAGCTTCTATTACCATCACTTTCAAAGATTTAGAAGATATCTGGAAATGTCCTGAACAGAATCTTAGGTTGTAGGGATCCTGTTATCTGGGATCAGTTCATGCCTGCTTTCATGCTGTTGGCCCCCATCTTTCTCCAAAGCTTCTTAAGGTTCCTCTTTGGCTTCTAGGGAATCAGAACTACGCACATGTTTTATGGAGGTAATATAAAACAAATTTAAACTCTTGCTTGCTGCTGTCTCCAGACATGTCTATATCTGTATTGGACATGCTCACTTGTGTAGACATTCCAGGAAGACAAACCCATTTGATTGCCTGCCTAACAGATCTGTTGGAGTTTATTTTGATTGATCAAATCTTATTTTGATTATATACACAATGTCCACCCCCTTTTTCCAAGTGGGAACATAGAATATTTTGGCCTTTAAACACATTTGGGACACATTTAACTGAAGGCAACCTAGCTTGTTAAGACTTTTTTTTTATTTGATTGGGATCCAATTTGCATAATATTCAGTTTTAGTGACAATGGGATAGAAAAATTGAAAGCAAAGCTGGAGCTTCTTGGATAAAATATAGTTGCTTATATTACCTATTCCTGTATACATGCAGTAAGAACACAAATCTGATTTTTTATTTGTTGCAATCTCGAATGCAGATGGTCTGAGGGACTACCAAAGTATTATTCATATTGTTCAAACATGTTGAAAGTAATATAATCCCAATTAAAACTTTAAGAACTTTCCAAAAAGCTTTTTCCTACCATAAAATTGGACCAGTTTAATTGGTACAAAACTATATCAGAAATTATATTTCATTGAAAAGTATACAATGAAAAATATCTGTACCACCCAAAAGTTTATGTTAAGGAGCGTAGTATAGAAGAAGTACATTAAGAATACGCAATACCCCAAAAAGCAGATGAAGTCTGATTGCAGTTATGCAGTTTTAACGAATGTGTGTTTTAATTGTTCTCATTTACTGATCTAATTGCATTTTATGCATCATTGGGCCTAAATTTAATTTAACATAATCCTTTTTCAAACAACAGATGCATATTTAAGTTGGCCACATCAACTAGTGCTAATGGAAAGCACATAGTCATTTTCTGTCAGGATTGAATCAAAAGCTCACAGACATTTCACTAGTACTTGTGTGGTTTATTGTCTTCATTATTTCTGATCACCATTAACATATACATCTTTGTAGTATGTTTTCGCAAAAATCTGATTCAGCAAAACTATGCAAAGTGGCAAAAGGTAGGCACAAGTAGTGTGAATGGAAGGCAGAAATTTTACAGCATATTTCAAAGATTTGCTTTGGAACAAAAGCATGATCATTGGGCCTGAAACCTCTTTCCCAAAAGAGCATTTCTTGGGCTATAAACTGGAAACAATAGGACTATCATTACTAGGCTGCAATAATCCAGACATCCACCAGGTAGCAGCAAAGGAATAGCATTTTGTTTTTCTTCCTACTGCCATCTAATAGGCCTTCACATTTTTCCAACTGAGAACTTCTGATCCTAGCAAAGACTTTATTCAAAATAAGAAAGAAATGGTAAAGACAAAATGCAACAATTTTAATTATTACAAAAATGCTATTATTGTTCCCTATACAAAGGGAAAAGTTTGTGAATGAATGAATGCAAAAACCAGTGAGTTTGTTCAGTATGCTTTGGAGGATATTGGTCATAATTCTGATTAAAAGTGTATGAGAAATAGCAGTGCACAATTTTTTTTTAAGTACAGTGTAGCTTTACAACAGGAAGTATGTGCGTAGATCTGATTTTTGTATAATGCTGAGAAAGTTTATTATGTGTGTGATTGAGAGTAAGTTTATGATAAAGTGCATAGTCTGAATGGAAATTTTGAATGAATATGGAACTGAAAATGAACTCAGTGAGAACAGTCTGTAATGGAAGTTAAATCTGCTTGGGAATACACTGAAAGCTTTGTAAATGAATAAAATAAAGGTATATTATTCTGATTTAATTAAATGTATATCTAGATAAAACCTTAAGAATGTTTGTGGTGATAGTATATTTGCTAAGGTAGGAATATGTGCTTTTACATAAAGATGTTGTGTTGTGTTGTGTTACATTGACTATAAACCTAAATAATTTGCAGCAAATGTTAGATAAAATGAATAATGCAGTTAGGAGTATGGCACCAAACAGTAATGAAAGAGCAAGGTAAGTGCATTTGATAGGAAAAATAGATAAATAAAGCAAGTAGATGGATTTGTGTAACTTGGTAAAATAATTCCTAAAGACTGGAAAATTGATGGAAAAAAATCAAGATGTGAAAATTCTAGTAGAAGTGTACAGTGAAAGGTATCATGCTTGTTGTTAAGAATGAAAGTTTGACAAAAGATGCAAAAATGTGTATTGTGTATAATGTTGAAAGTGTGGCTCCACTTATACTTGTTTTCAGTACCTGACCACTAGAGGCAGTAAGATATAAATAATTGGATTTTTTAAAAATATTCCTTCTGTATCATGTACTCTACCTGCTCTTTATTTGGGGCTTTGTTAAAATCCATTCTACTTTTTTCACCCCACAGACACATAATTTTTTGAAACTCTCTGCAGTAGAATGTGGCTAGCTAGGAGCTAGGTTTTTTACCTACCACTCCTGTGTTTCCAACAAGACAGCCTCTTTTTCTTTAAAGTTTCAAAGAGCTGTTTCAAGAGCCTTTGCTCAAGGAACACAAACTGCTTCTTCCAAAGTATAAGACCATTTTGTTCACTTTTTGTACATGGAGGTGAGAGTTTTATGCATCAGGAAAAACCAGCCCTACCATCCTCAGATTCAAAAATAATTTTGTCTTTATTTCTTGTTGCCAGTCACTGAGTCTCCAGATATCATATGCCCAGATATGGTATGCCTTTATTAGTTTTATAAACTCAAGGCAGCCAATACATCTAACACAACTTCTTCCTCCTATTTTCCTCAAAACAGCAATCCTGTGAGGTCTATTGGGCTGAGAGAGAGTAACTGGTCAGCCTTCTGGCTTTCATGGCTCAGGTAAGATTAGAATTTACAATCTCCTGGTTGCTAATCTGTAACCTTAATCACTAGACCAAACTGGTTTTCTTGTTTGTCATGGTATGCTGAGTGCTCAGGCAAAATAAGATCCACAAATATGATATGCTCATCCAGAGAAACATAAAGGGCAGCCACAGTACACACAGTTTATG
>JANHZU010002055.1:44606-55078 GCA_032468055.1 Acrochordus granulatus | reverse complement strand
ATGATAGATAGATAGATAGATAGATAGATGATAGATAGATAGATAGATAGATAGATAGATAGATAGATAGATAGATACATGTAGATAGTTATTAATACAATTCATATCTCTATACTGTAACAGGGTTATCATTTACAACCTTCTGTATGTTTTGATTATCATATAATTTCCACAAATTCCATGTGTTTAGCGCTGCCTCCTTCTTAAGGGAAATGCTACATCCATCGAAGTTCTACCTGCACTGGAATTGATAAATTTATGGAAATCCTGGAGGCAAAAATATGTGTCAAAATAGCATAATGACATTTCTAGTTCATAGTAGTAAAGAAGTATACCTTCCATGCCAGAAAATTTTATTTTTCTGAATAAATAATATTTCCAGTTCAAGAAATGCAAACATTTTGTCTCTTTTAATGCATTGTTGTGCTGGAATGAAATAAAAATGTACAATAAAGATGAACTAGCAAAACATCATGTGCATTATACCTTGAAGGTTCTGGAACTGTAAAGTTGTAGAGGCACATACTTGACTGGAAACTTTAAAATGCATTTGCATTTGATTCCATCAATCTGTGGGCAACAAATGTATTTCCAAGGATCATTTACCAGACACTGGCATAAAGTCACAAGTTGTATCTCTCAGCGCCTTATGAAAGTCTGGTGTTAGTTGTGAATATTTGAGCATTAAATACTTGAACAGTGATGAAATGTAACTAAGTCGGTGTGCTTTATTGCCCCTTTTCTCTTTAATTTATGCAAATATCAAAGCCTTTGCAATACAGCATCATTCTTACCTGACAAAAGAATCTTGAAAAGAAGTAAAAGGAAAATTTGTTCATATCCAATACTCTGCAGACATGATAAGACCCAGAGGTCTCAGGAATAATCATACTGACTTGAAATTCTGGGAATTAAGGCCAAGTGTCCCAATTGTACCTAAGTGGCCCTAAGTTCTTAATTACATTAACGATCTTATCTTAAATTCTTACAAGGTCATCGTAATGGCCAACCTATTTGTATTTTCATGATGTACAATATCCCCTAATTAAATGTGGCTTCAAATATTTTGAATATTAAAACTGCTATAAAACTAATGAATTTTTAGAAAACCCCATAAAAAGCAGGATATTGTATATTTTTATGAGGGTTTTTTAGATTTTACTGTTGTTCTAAATGAAACCCAAGAAACTAGCACCAAGAAATCTGTCTGGTAGTATCAACCTCAATAGAGTACTGCTGGAAGCAACTTTTTCAGGTTTTCATACAGGAATTTCCTCTGCTCCAAGGAAAAATAGTCACTTACATGTACTTTTTTGAGCAGTTCTGTGATGCAAGGAAGCTCAGAAGAAAACAGGTATTATGTACAGTGGAACCTTGGATTAATGCTCTTAAACCAAAGCGAAGTTTCCCATAGGAAACAATATAAAGTTGGATGATCCATTCCATGTGCCCAAAATATTAATAAAAATCATTTTCAGTGGAATTTTATGTAGAAATGATTGTCCCTAATATCTGAAACAGGTAATAATGATTAATAATCAATATAAAATAGAAATAGAACAAATTAACTAGCACTTTAAAATTTGCTAGAAGATTTTTAGGCAGGACTCCCCAAGGGTCTGATCCAAGCTGGGCAGAGAATAACAACTGTGGTTCAATTTGGGTTATAGTTCTTGATGGTCCCTCAGTTTCTGGAAGAGGATTTCCACCTAGCCTTGAGTTCTGTCCTCTCTTGTTTCTGTACAGTTCTTAAGAGGTTCATCTGGCCTTTCCTGGGAAGGGTGGCTGATTTAGTGTTAATTTTATTGCTATGGATCTGCTCCAAGGCAGATTCTGACAATCAGCTGCTGCTCAGCCGGTGCTGTCTGGTGGCCCCTGTTGGATCAGGAGGATTCTCTGCCACTGCCGCTTGAGGGCAAAGTGGCCTTTTTCTTTTTCCCTCAGCAATGTCTTTCCTGGGGGTCTTTCCTGGGTGATTTGGAAATGTTTCTTATCATAACCTGCCTCCGTGCTATGAGAGGGGGAGAAGAGATGGGCAAGAGGGGGACAGGCTGGATGGTGCCATGCGAGGAGAGCTGTGTGTGTGTTAGTGACAGGGAAGATGGCAGGTCAATCTTCATACACTTTGAGAAGAGTCCTGGCTGGTGTGAGCGAGATGAGAGGGAGGAGAGGAGGGGGAAGGGGATTGCTTGGAAGGAGAATCTGGAATCTGAATTTTGGGAGATCTTTCTCTTGAATGACTTTCACTTAATTTACACATTTTACGCAGTGAGAGAGAAGAACTATTGGCTCCATTGAGAAATTTCCCACGCAAGCTCATTGTGTGGTGCTCGTCTTGCAAGTTTTCGTTCGTTAACCAAATTAAATTTTATTAAAAAAATTCTCTTGCAGAACACTTGTGAACTGAGGTACTCACCATCCAAGGTTCCATTGTATGTATGTGTGTGTGTGTGTGTGTATAAAAATGTATTAGAAGGTATATTTGCAAGGGCAGTTAAAAATGTCAAGGTGATGGACATGAATCACACAGATATGACAGCCATCTTTTTTAGAAAAAGTTACCTTGCTACTCAATTTACCCTGGACACTCTTGTGTGTTAGCAGGGTATAGCACTTAACTGACCTTGGCTGATCTCAAAAAAACCACAACATTAATTAGGTTAATATTGGAATAGGTGTATTGCTGTATCAGACTGGATCTCAAATCTTATATCCCAGATGATGTGACAAACCACATTCACCAGAGAAAAGTACTTGTTTATGGATTCCCCAGGGATTGAACTCATCTTATATGTAAAGTGAAGTAGACAAGATTTTAACAGAACATTTGTGGGGGGGATATGAGGGTTACATAGTGTGGAATGGTGATGCAGATTGAGTGGGCAGAGCTGTAATTCTGATTTTCTCTATTTTTAATGTTCTAGATGCTGTTGAATGGGGTAGGAGGATTTATATTCTTGGCTTTAGCTATATTAAAAGGGTTTCAAGGCATATATTTCTGTTTCCATATGTATCTTGCCTCTGAATGTAATTCTGAGGATGCATGCTGCCCATCATATTTCTGCTTAAACCTGACCCATTTTCTGTGAGATTGATGTGAATAATTGGCTCTTTCAGTAGGCAACGAGGGACTGAAGATCAACCTGTAGTGAAGTTATGAAAGGGAAAAACCTAGTTCCCTTCTTATTTGCTCTATCTGTTTTTTCATCTTGCTTCTGTAATCTTTGTGGCAGTCTGATACTATCAACGTTCAATTGCTCTTGCTTTCCCCACCCCACCCCCATTTCTTTTTATTCCAGGAAAAATTTTCCCATCTTTGAGCCAAGCCATCAATAAAAATTTAGGAGTTTGGGCAATTTTAAAAGAAAGATGGCAAAACCTTCTCCATTCTCAGATGGTGGCATTTCTTGTTGCTTGGTCTGAGACTGTGAATGGGACAGTCCATTCACAAGATAGGGGAAGCATAAGGAGAACTGATCAATGTGAAACCACTAATTGCAAAGGTGGGCATAACAGAACCATGTTGCCTATGTAAAACAATATGGGCAACACAACTTTGAAGCATAACCTTGTATCTGGCAGGATACTGTCTAGGACACCTATAAAATGAATTGAATTATGTTGATAAATAGCAAGATAAAATTAACTTCTGTTTTGTTGAGGTAATTTTTATTGCCCCTCAAACCCGGAGGTGAAATCACGGCTTTTAATATCTGTCATACAAGATTAATAAGTTATATTTATTCCTTAATTGACCTGGATATCTAAAAGTGCATTGCAGGGGAAAAAATGAAAAATGTACGCTGTACATAAAAAAATGTCCCTGAGATGGGTCAAAATGTCCTAGTTATCAGCACCAGGGGGAACTACATGTCTTTTATTGAAAATTTCTACTACATTATGAACTCAGTTAAAAATTTTGTCACAATGAAGGACCCATGCAGAGGTGAATAATTTAGCTGAAATAGAAAATGAATGAGTTATAATGTTGGTTACATGAACTTTAAGACTTAAAGGGATATCAAATGGAAAAGTGCATGGAGTGTACAGCAGCTACATGGTATTCAAAACTCTGCAGAGAAGTTTCATTCCATTGGTACTTGGTGCTTGAAGACATACTGCAAATGTGTTGAGGGAATTATATCTCTGCTGGTCCTGCCTACACACTATCTTCAATTCCACCAGTAGAAGTCTAATATATTTATTTTCCTAAATCTGTAAAGCAAGACTTGATCCCTAGGTGAAATGATGGCTGGAAAAGTTGCCATTTCAAAGCAAGCAAGAAAAGGCAGACTTAGTGTGTCATTTTCCTCCTCCCTCCATGATTTTCAATAGGTTCCTTAAATGAATCATAGGATAGAATCGCAAATTATATTTCCCTCCCTCTGGAAATATAGGGAGGTTATATGGGTAAATTGCCCAAACTGTACATAGAATTCTGATTTCAGATCTTTATTTTTTTGTGAAAATAAGAGATCTCGCAGACACTGACACAAGCAAGAAAACAAAGAAACAGAGGCATGTAGGTAATGTTTTACCCAAACCTTCTGTCATGTAGAGTTGAGGGTATTTGTTTTTAAGAGGGCCAAATTAATATACTTGAAACACTTTTGTGTTTTCTTTCTGTTCTTCTTTTTTCCCTTTCTCAAAAAGAAATTAATAACACTGGAAAGGACAGAAGAGGTGCACAATATATTGCATCTGGCAATACTTGAACATTTCTGTACAACCCACTGAGGCAAATGACTGCTGGAAGAAAAACAACTTGTGACCATATATCTTCATGATCTTGTGTTTGTTTGTATTATCTTTTCTGACATTTCTAGAAGTGTAGACCAGAATTTTCCAATTGTCTTTCACAGAAATCTAGGATTCTACAAGAACTTTATGGGTTTCCATAACAGACAAAGAAAAAAAAACATTACTTCAAATGCAGCCAAGACATCCATAGCAATTATTTCATGGAAAAGTCTTCATATCTCAGTTGCTGAACATTAATTTATTTGATTAAAACTTTTAACATCCCAACTAATTGTGAAATGCAAACTTTAATTTTTATATATGGGAAACATCATTTTTGCATTTGCATTAAAGAGTTCACATTATTTTTTGTAAAATTCAAACAACTTTAATATATAAAGGTGCATAAATAAATTACAACAAGGACACATTTCATTGTATTGTCTATACTATCACTAGAGCTTTGCTTTTTGGTCATGATTATGGATTTAGTTTTTACTAAGTTTAAAAGTCCCTGATATAAAGACCAATTTCATAAAGCAGGTATTGAGGAAATTATACGAAGTACCTACTTCCACTTTTTTATTTTATCATGCTACTGCACCAGCTTTAATTCACTGGCTCCTTTATTAATTGGTTCTTTTATCAATGTCTCATTCTCTTCTGTTGGCCTGAAGTTGATAGTGGGGAAATTAACGTGGCAAATGAACTTGAAAAGACTCAAGGAGCCCAATAAAAATTCTAATCTAGTGTTCTTCAAGTTTAATGGGCTTCAGATTTTCCCTTTTGGGTGAAATTGGTGAATCCATGGATGTCTACTAGAGATGGGGCAAGGGAAATGAATTCAGACTTATGTTCTTGCATCAGCCATCATGATTCAAGCATGTAATCATGGTGTTTGCTTGATGATGCCTCTGTATATGATACCGTCATGATTTGATATGGATACCAGTGAATCCTCTAAGCTCCGGGTTTTTTATTGGGGGGATTGGTTTAAGCATAATATGTGAACCTATATTTATAAACTATGGTTAGTGGCTTAATGAAATGTGCATAAACCAATTTACTACAATAGAAAGAGTTTGAAAGTGAACATGATGTATAAAACAAGTATTGAGATGATAATTTGGTATATTTGGTTAACTCCAAATGTTTGAATGAATGGAACAGGCAGACATTAAAGTTTAGACTTCTACATTAGGATTGTAAAATCAAGATCTATTTCTGGAATTTTAATGTATGAAATAAATGGATTGTCTGCAGAAAAGGATGTGGTGTTATCTTGAAAGAAATAATAGTTTGTATTAATAATGGATGCTTAAAGTTTTATAATCCACCAAGGAACAGCTGTTTTTATTTATTAGGTATGCTACTAACTTCATAAATGGAAATGAGGCAATATGAAAGTTGCTTTTAATCATCTTTTGTCTGATATTTCTTTCTATGTGTCTTACAATTTTAGTTTATCTTTTGATGATCTAAATGCCAATTTTATAGTTGCTACAACTTACAAACAAAATGCATTGTTTTCTTTCCTTTCAGAACAGATGGTTGTACCTGTTTGCTGCTTTTTCTTTTTCATAAGCAGTACGAAAACTTATTTCATAAGTTCTTTGATTGGCTTCTCTTTTTGTATTAATGTATGTCTTTAACTATAATTATAACTAATTAATCAACAAGGGTGGATTCATTTTTATGCAAGCTCTTCCCACATTATTCTGAACTGTCTAGTGTGTGAACTGAGCCACTCTTTCATTACCTGTTGCTAAATACATGAACTAATTCAGCTGGAATACATTGCTATTAATATAATGTGAATGCATATGATTTTTATCATGTGATCAATGCATTTCATACATGCATTTACTATCTTAATTGTAGTTAATAATTATAATCAGAAACAATATACCAAATTTAATAGGGTTTTCAACAATGACTGGTTGATCAAATGGGATGCATACTAATTTATTTTAAACATAGTTTATTAAACAACTAAGAATGTTAAGAGGTACTGTTTTATGCTACTATGAAAATAACTGTACAGTTTTATATTTAAAGTAATACTTTTCTCTTTCAGTTACATTAAAAATGTAGCTCAGTAACAGCTTTAGCAGGATTCTAACAATCATACTCAAGATTCTCTATTGTACATTTTGGGACTTCCAGGGAAGCAATGGCAGAGTGAAGATGCTTCCACAGAGAATGAAGCTGACAGCCACAGCAGAAAGAGGAGCCAGTGAATGAATGAATCAGCTCCTTGCAATTCCTCTGCAGAGCAAGGAGGGAACCAGTATTGCCCACAAGTGCTCCATACAGAGGTTCCCTATGAAGAGACCGTAAGACAGTGGTCTCTGGTGAGTTTTAGAGCTCTGGGAGCCAGGGGAAATTCATCTTGCCTAAGCCATGGTTTGCTGCCTTCAGACAGACCTAGGTTTGCATATTTCCTCTCTTAACCACCTTAAGAAATTGTTTATGAATGGCTTTTTGGTGTTAAGAACCTTCAGAAAGGCAAGTTTCATTGTACCAGATGAGCTTCCTTCATGTTTCATGTAAATTTAAGGACCTGAATTTTATTTATTTTTTATAAATAGGATGACTAGAATGTTGATTTTGAATAGTTATAAATGGATTAAGGGACCAGATGGACTTGAAAGAATATTTCTTGTGTGTTGTTTAAAATTTTCCAAATATACTGTTTATATGAAGATTTTAAAAGGAACCATAATAAATTATCAGAAAGTGTTGATTAGGGAAAAAAAAGCACATGATAAGGGGGGATTTTGAAAGTTGACTAGAGGGAGTCAAAAATTATAATCAAAGGAGAAGAGACCCATTTATACATTGGACCAATATTATTGTTTGTGGAAGAATTCAAAGATATTGGGAACAATGCAATCAAAAATTATTGTTAATATTGTCTGCTGATACAAAAATATGGGCGTGCAATGGCTGAGTAGTTAAGACACTGGGCTTGTCAGCCGGAAGGTTGGCAGCTCACAATTCGAGACCAAAGTGCCACCGCATAATGGAGTGAGCTCCTGCTACTTGCTCTAGCTCCTGTCTTCCTAGCATTTCAAAAGCATGTAAAAATGCAAGTAGATATATAGGTACTGCTTAAATTGATGGGAAGATAACAGCATTCTGTGTGCCTTGGCATATAGTCATGCTAGTCACATGAGCATGGAAGCATCTTTGGATAATGCTGGCTTCTTGGCTATAAAAGAGATGAGCACTGTGTCCTAGAGTCAGACACGAACGGCAGAGGAAACCTTTACCTTTTTTTACTATAAAAATGGGTTTAAAAGAGGCTACAGAAGAGGAAGAAATTTTTCTGGACAAACAGAGACTGAAGCTGACTTTAAAGTACATCTGAAAGTAGATTTAAATATGTCAGATCACAAGAATCGTACAGAAATATATGCCACACTGGAATTAGAAATTAAATTGGCAGTTATTTTAACAATTAAAGGGAACATACAAATAATCAGAAAAGTGGCTTGGATAATTGTCTTATCTTGGATTTATAAAAGAGATGCTAATCTAATGAAGAAGTTTCTGAGAAGGGAGAAAAAGAAAATGATAAGAAATCAAGTCATGGGACATTATTTGAAAATCAAACTTTTAAAAAGTAAACAAAAGGAATATCAGGTAGATTTATTTGATCAAGGTTAAAATATACTGTATATGTTATTTTTGGTAGCTCTTTTTGACTAGGACAATGATGAGGTTTTAAAGATGTATTCATAAATAAAATATGGGAAGATATTTGTTCTGCTGCATTTTAAAGAAAGTGATAAATTACTATGTTAAAAGGAGAGGAAAGGAGTATAAAACTGATTTATTTGATCAAAGTTAAAACGTGTTATTTTAGGTAGCTGTTAATGGACTTTTGCTGCTTAGGACTGAATCATGAGCTTTTATAATTTGTCTATTGATAAGAGATGAGATATGGGAAGAAGAAATCTTTTATTGAAATATCAGGGTGGGTGATAAGATGAAGGTGACTTATTGAAGTTGTTTGTGTGTATTGGGGAGAGGGAGGAGTAATATGTCTCTGTGTGTGTATTATTTAAATTTAGTTCTGTCTGGTTCATACATCATACTAAGTTCAAGCCAAACAAACCATATTTGTTTATTGGATTTCAAGGCTGCCAGATTCCAAAAATACATTGGACCACATAAATAACATTGAGGAAACAAAATACCAAAGGATTTTTATAAACACCTTAAACCCAGACCTAGGAACAGAGCCATGTCTTCTGGAACTCCTTCAAATTTTCTAGATGCTTTCTAGAACTTTCAGGAAATTTGAAGGATGGGAACACTGAATATGTAGCATTGGCATATATGTAGGGAGACATTGTGTACTTCTAGAAAAAGTTATAATAGTATCTCTTCAGTTGGCTGAATTTAATTTAATTATCTTAATTTTTTTAATAAGAAAACTAGATATTGAAGTTAGCAGTTATTCTCCCCTATTTTGTTCTGATTTCTGTTGACACATTTAATTGTCTAGAGGTTACCTTCATTTCCTATTTATCTAGTCAGGCTATGTAATAAGGTATATCTAATCTTTTCCACATAACTTTTTGCCAAGCCCTGTACTAAATTCTTGTTTAGCTTTCCAAAAACATTAAAATTTCAATGGGCAGATTGTTGGCATGGTATCAGAAAAGGCTTCAAGCATATAAAAGACATCTGGCTACAGTTGTGTATTTAATGAAATGCAGAAAAGGAGATTGGCATTTCAAAATGTTTATACAATACCCAAACTTTTTGACTGCAACATATGCACAAAGATTGTTCTGCATGTTAAGAATAATGACTGGAAGGAAATAAATTAGGCTGCTATAATTAAGGGCACACTTTTGTACATTTGTTTACATGGGTGTGTGTGTGACTCTAGTCGCATAAATAAAAATCCCCTAGGTATATTTTTATAAATATTGTTTACACAGATGAATCAAGATTCCTGTCTGAAGAGTATCTTCCAGTTATTCTCCTAATATAAATATATTATAATAGATAATGCTGATCTAGTGGCCGGTGCTTCAGTTTGATATAAAATAGCTTCCCATGTGTATTTTTAAATTTAATAACAGGAATTCTGTTAAAAGCAGTAAAACAATAATAGGCTATGTACTATTCAATGGCACAGGGAAGAATAGTAATATAAACATTAATATAAAAACTTTATCTCCCTGGTTATCAGGTTGCTCCAATATAATAAATGAGAAAAATTAGAGAGATACAGCCCACTAGAAATTATCAGGGACAGATGTCCTATGTTATTAAAATGAGGGAAATAGTTTAGAACAGTGGTACCTTACAAGATGAGCATCTCACAAGACAAGATTCTCACAAGACGAACCAAAAAAATATTTTTTTTATTAATTTGACGAGCGGCAACTCACAAGACAAGCAAACTTCGCACAATACCTTACGCGTCATCAGTCAGCACGCTCTGTATTTCCCGTTCAGGAAATGCCGCGTGGTTTACTCCATTGCCGTACAGGCGGCAAGCATGCGCATGTTCTGCCTACGCTGCTGCATAGCTTACTCTGTTACTATGCGTGTGACTGACCTTGCCAGAATGTATGGCAGGTCGACGTTCCTGATTGCAAGATTAGCACTGCGCAATGAGCTCATGTGGGAAATCTCACAATGGAGCCGATGGTTCTTTTCTCTCGTTGTGTAAACAGCATAAATTAAGTGAAAGGCATTCAAGAGAA
>JANHZU010002055.1:22991-36758 GCA_032468055.1 Acrochordus granulatus | reverse complement strand
CTTTGATTCTGCTGTCTCCAGGTACTGCCATGTCCACTATCCAGACTTTTTTCTTTCTTATAGACAGTTGTTAGGTCTGGAATGTTATGTGGCAGGTGCCAGTCTGTTTGAATTCTGAAGTCCCAGAGCAATTTAGCGCCTTCATTTTCTATTACTTTTGCTATTTTATGATACCACCAGTTCTTGCTTGCAAGCAAATGGTATCTCTTGCGGATCTTCCAGTGCACCATTGTTGCTATGTTATCATGCCATTGTTTGTAGCCTGTGTGATATTGCAACAGCTAACTAAGTGGTCCACTGTTTCTTCACCTTTTTTGCAGAGATGGCATTTGCTGTCTGTTTTTGTCTTCTCAATTCTAGCCTTGTATGCATTTGTTCTTAAAGCTTTGGTCTTGTTCTACCCATCTGTCTTTTTCTTCAGTTTTACTGCTCTTAGTCATTGCCAGGTTTTATTATTATCTGCTTTGCCTTCTATTTTTTAAATATACTGGCCATGTAATGCTTTTCCTTGTCATGTCTCTTTTCTATTCTTCATTTGATCCTGACTGTATTCCAGTTTTGTCTCACCAGTACTCAGAAAGCTTTAATATATATTCTTCACTGTCCTTCAGATATTCTTCCAATGCCATTTTTTCCTTTTCAGCTCTCTGGTCTACTTGCAACATTCCACACCTACCTATTTTCCTTGTTAGGTAGAGTCTGTCAACATCACTGCGTGGATGAAGAGCATGGTACACTGTCATTATTTTTCTGGTGTTCCTACCCAGGGCCTTTAGTTCTGCTTGAATCCAGTCCACCATTTCAGCTGTGTATTTAAGGACTGGAATTACCAGGTGATAATTACCTTGGTGGTATTTCCTCCACTGATTTGGACTTTAACTTCATCTTCACTCTTGTGATGTATGCACTTTTGACCTTCCTCTTGACTTCAGTGTGCTTGATATTGTCAGCTTGAAAGATGCCAGGTATTTGTAATTATCTTCTTCATCCAGACTCTTGATGTTATTTCCAGAAGGCATCTTGATTCCTTTGGTTTTCATCATTTTTCCCCTTTTGGTACCAAGGTTGACACATTTGTCCAGTCCTAACTCGATTGCAATATCTTGGCTGTATATACAAACAGTATGAACAGTAAAATATCATTACTATATTATTAATATTAATATATGGAATATAATTATCACTATATGGAAGTGATTCATATATTACTATTAATAATATAGTAATATTAATTTGCTATATTGTTTTATATATTTATTATTTTATTTTTATCATTATCATATTGTATCATCATCATAAAATTTTAGAACTTTATCATTAAAGATAAAGATATAGTTTTTTATATTATTTTTTCTGTTGCAAGATAGCAGAAGTGTTTTCATCATAGGCTTCTATCATTATTTGATTTGAAAATTTATAATAGATAAAATTTGATGAAGTCTTCTCTTGAATGAAGATTGTTGCATGTGACCCCACGTGCTTTGAGCTTGACTTTTTGAACCCCTAAAAATTTTGTTGTTGAGTATAGTATTTACATATTAACCCTGCTATGTTGATAAGACTTTTATTAAATAACATTTAACTCAAGTTTTTTCCCCCCGTGACCTTATTCATTTGTCCTGTCTTCACTCAGGTTTAAACTCTTTTTTAAAGAGCTCAGTTGGAAAAAATGCTGAATTGCAGCATAGAAAATGCACTGTCTCTCATACCTACATTATGGCCACATCATAACTAAAAAGTATGGTAATGTCTATTTCAAAAGGAATTTTCTCTCATATTTAATGATAATGGCTAGGGCATAAAATGAGAAGAACCTATTCCTGTTCTATCCAGGTCTGATATTTTTAAAATGAGAGAGAGATCTAGCAGGAAAAAAATAGAAAGGAAAAGATGCCGGAATAGAATGCATTCTACTTTGCTTCATTAATAGGAGGTAGATGTGTATACTTATATATTAAACAAGAATGTCTTCAGTGATTTGAGGCATTTTAATTCAATTAAATTGGCTTAAGTGTCATATGGTCTACTTTACAGAAAAAAGCCTTATATGAATATGTTTTCTATTTGAAGGATTGTCTTTTAATTAAAATTGTCCATTTTAAAGGTAAAGATCAGTATGAAAAGAGAACAGGGAAGCTGTTCAAAAGGGTGAGGTTTATATAATGTGCTTATGTACAGTTTAGGCTCTTCTCTCAGATCTAGATGAAGGATACAAAGGGAATACAATACTGATTTTCAACCAGCAATAAAATTGCATGTTTTGAATAGGCAACATCCATGGCTGAGGCACTGTGGAACTTACAGTAGTTCCCACAGTGATTTGCTTTCACTAAGTTAGTGGGACTGAAACTGAAAATATGAGAAGGGCATTAAGTTGTCTATTCTGCCTTGTATAATAGTAATTTATATGAATATATTTGACTCTAGGGTTGCATTCGAAACAGGTAGTCCTTAATGGACCTCTCCACAGCTACTTATGACTCATTTTCAAAGTTATAATGGCCATGCACACACTTGTGGTCATTTGATCAATTTTTTATGTTTGGCAACCAGCTCACTTTAATGGCCATTTTCAGTGTCCCACAGTCATGTAACCATGATTTATGTTTTTTTTCCAGTTTCTGACAGTTACATCTGGTTTCCAGATGAAGACACCCATTGGGGACATTAACAACCAGGCATTTGCTTAATGATTGTGATGTTCACTTACAACTGCTGCAACAAATGACAAAAACTCAGGTTCAGACATTTGATGCTTTGACTCATGACCACAATGATTTATGACCATAATTCTGGGCTCAATTATAGCCATAAGTCAAGGACGTCTTGTATTCAATTGGGAGGAAGTCCTAGTGAAACCAGTGGGTTGGTTCTGATGGACAAGGAGATAATTTACTCAGACACTCAGATACTTTATTGGCCAAGCAATAAATGGTTAGACACAAAAGGAATTTGACTCTGGTACAGCAGCTCTCAGTATAATTGCAATACAACAATATAATACATAACAATGTTAGTTATTCAGTAAATGTACGGTCAGTAGAAAGGAAGTATTATAAAGTGTAGAATTAGTAGGTATGCATACACATTGGACAGAACTTCTGGGTTAATTTAATTATCTGCCCTTATGGTTTATCATGTAGATGATCATATAACATGAGTTAAGTAAATCCACAAGACAGCCTTTTAGCTCAGTCTTATTCTTGCCTAAAGAAGGACTGCTATCAACTTAATGCTAGGGGTAGGCATTTATTCATGCTTCATAACACAGTCTAATATAATTCATTTAGAAAGGTTTGAAAATCAGATGTTACATCTAATAGGAAAATATGCCTGAACATTATGACTGTTTTGAAAAGCATGATCCTGGGGGAATTTGCTGACTTAGAGCCATACTGACATAGATAGAGTTTTCTCCTGAGAATGGATTTTAAGGAGTGCAAACCAGTTATATTATTACCACCTACTTGGTGTCAAGATTTGCTTTCTTGGACTGTGTTATAGGATTCAGTACTCAATGAATTTTGGGAGTTGAAGTCCAGATGTCTTAAAGTTGCCACAGTTGAGAAACTGGACCAATTATCTTCTGAATTACAATACTGACTAAGGGACATTGAATAGCCCTGGAGGCCAATCATAAAACACAGCCTGCAGGAGGACTTTGGGGTATTAAGGCAGGTCACAGATGGCACTCACCCGGGCATTTTTCTTCAATTTCTCCTAATTTTATGTCCTGTATAAAGGAACAAACTATATGTGCCTTATGGTCTCATCCTGACCTCCTTAAACTAACCTCGTATCACCCTAAACTGCAATAAAAGACAATATTTGCACGTGTTCAAATAAGATTGAATTGCCAGTCTGGTAAATGTTTGAACACATTTTTGTTTCAAGCAGCAAAATTATTTCTTTGATTGATTGGACCATTTTCCATCTCAGTTTCAAAACTTTCAGCTACTTTAGGCCATTTATATATTTTATAATAGATTGAATATCAACATCTTGGGAATCAGTGAACTAAAATGGAAGGAAATGGACAAATTTAATTCAGATGACCACACAATCTACAACTGTGGACAAGAATCCCTTAGAATAAATGGAGTAGACCTCATAGTCAATAAAAGAGTTGGGAAAGCAGTACTGGGGTACAATCTCAAAAACAATAGAATTATCTTGGTTTGACTCCAAGGCAAGCCATTCAACATCACAGTAATCCAAATCTGTGTCCCAACCACTAATGCCAAAATGAAGCAGGTCAAAGGCTAACAGATTTTTGTCAAGAGAACACTCTGGCTATAACAAACACACTTTTCCAACAACCCAAGAGGTGATTTTACACATGGACATTACCAGATGGTCAACACCGAAATCAGATTGATTATATTCTTTGTAGCTAAAAATGGAAAAGCTCTATACAGTCAGTAAAACTGGAGCTGTCTGTGGTTCAGATCATGAGCATCTTATTGCAAAATTTAGGCTAAAATTGAAGAAAGAAAGGAAAACTACTGGGTCAGTCAGGTATGACTTCAATCATAACCCTTATGAATGCACAGTGAAAGTGATGAAAAGATTTAAGGGATTAGATCTGGTAGACAGAATGCCTGAAGAACCATGGATGGAGGTGCATAACATTGTACAGGAGATAGGTACTAAAACTCTGGCAAAGAAAAATAAATGCAAGAAAACAAAGTGGCTGTCTGATGAGGCTTTACAAATAACTGAGGAAAGAAGGAAAAACACCAACAATCTCATACCACTCTAATGGCAAAAAGTGAAGAGGAACTAAAGAGCATCTAGATGAGAGTGAAAGAGGAGAGTAAAAAAGCTGGCTTGAAACTCAATATTAACAATAAACTAAGATCATGACATCTGGTCCCATCACTTCTTGGCAAACAGAAGGGGAAGAAATGGAAGCAGTGACAGATTTTATCTTCTTGGTGACTGAAGCAATGAAATTAAAAGATGCTTACTCCTTAGGAGGAAAGCTATAGCAAACCTAGACAGCATATTAAAAAGCAGAGACTTCACCTTGCTGACAAAGGTCCATACCGTCAAAGCTATGGCTTTCTCAGATGTAACATATGGCAGTGAAAGTTGAACCATAAGGAAGGCTGAGCGCCAAATAATTGATGCCTTCAAACTGTGGTGCTAGACAAAACTCTTGAGAGTCCCTTGGTCTGCAAGGAGATTAAACCAGACAATCCTAAAGGAAATCAACCTGGCTGTTCATTGGAAGGACAGATATTGAAGTTGAAGCTCAATTACTTTGGCCACCTAATGTGAAAAGAGGACTCATTAGAGAAGACTGTGATGCTGGGTAGGATTAAAGGGAAGAGGAGAAGGGGACAGCAGAGGATGAGATGGTTAGATTGCATCATCAATTTAATGGGAATGGATTTGAGAGGACTCTGGGAGACAATGGTGGACAGGGACGCCAGCGTCCCATGGTCCATGGGGTCACAAAGAGTCAGACACAACTTAGTGACTGAACAACAACAACATTCTATAATGGTACAGAGATAAGGAAGGATGTGCTGGGGCCCATTACACATAGCTGGCAAGTAGTAAAAAAAATCTGACAAGAATTTGAATTCCTCAGTGTTTTATTTATTTAATTATACAATGTATATTCTGATTGGTGTCTTAATAATTTGTTTCATAATTTCAGATTCCATTATTTTCATGCTTCTGCTGTTCTGTAAATAGTTGCTTTTTTATCATGTGCCATCACAAGTTTACCAATGAAGAAATTGGAATAGATAAATAGATACATAAATAAAGCAGTGGTTATTTTTGAAGGCCTTCCTTTAACTGCAATAGTAAAACACTTGGAAGCCACAATCTGCCATGCTGCTGATGAGTTTTTTCTGTAGAAATGATGGAAAGGTTTAACCTCTTTGCCAAAACTGAGAAAGAGAATGATGTACAAATACACTCCAAAGACCAGTCACAGAAGTAAATCTTTTTTTTCTTTTCCAGTTATATTTTATTATATTTCATAAGCAAACATTAAAATAGAAATACAGTGGATAATCTTCAGTAGTATGAATTTTTTTTCTTCCACTTCAAGTTGCTTAGTGCTTGGGTGATCAGAGGAAGAGGATTTGTGCACCTGAGGAATCAGTAAAAGAGAGACTATTTCTTCATATTTTTAGTCCAGGCAGATTTGCACTTATGAAAATGTATGCATTGGAGGCTTGGCAGTTGGTCTGTCTTTTTCTAAGATGATGGATAAGATAACTGTATAAAGCTTGGAGAACACAAAAAGTTCAGTTCTCAATGGACTGTCTTTTTCATTTTAACCGCCAGTGGCATGTATCCTGGAAGACAACTGAAATGAGATCTAGGTTGTTTTTTTTTACAGAGGGTGAGAAATACCATAGTGCAGCTCAGCCCTGCTTTAGTTTTTTTTAAAAAATAAACATGCAACTTTTGCTCAGCTATCTTTTTGAGCATGAAGCCATCTGACATACACTTACAGCTTTTATCCAGTTCCATTTATTTTAGCACTGAGCTCTCATCCACAAATGGAATTGTTCCTAGCGAGAGCAGCCATTTCAACCTCTGGAGCTAGAATTGATGAATGTCCTAAATTGGGGATACATTTTCTCGTAGGAGTACAAGTGGAATGTTTTGGGATGTGTGCTCTTAATTCACTAGCCAGCCTACATGACCATCTTGATCTACTAAAAAAAACACCAACTTTATTTCTGTTGTGCTATATGGCTGATCAGTGTTGATCTGCTTTTCTTGGTTCTACATAACAATGCTTTTAGATCTGCATATAATTCTACTTTGATACCTTGATCTTTAATGTTTCATTGTTCTTGCTTTTTCAACTAGTCTCTTCTTGGCCATTGTCTCAATTTCATATATACTTAATCAATATAAACAGGACTAAAATTAGGAGTACATAATCAATATTTACTCCTAATTCTACTCCTGAGCTGACAACAAAATGTTACATTAATTGTCTGACTACAGATAGGGACCAGAGAGAGAAATGTGGTTCTATCTGATTCTATTATCTCTTAAGGTAAAAAAAGGTAAAGGTTTCTCCTTTCAGTTGTGTTTGACTCTAGGGGACAGTGCTCATCTCTGTTTCCTAGCCAAAGAGCCCTTGATTGTCTGAAGAGGCTTCTCTGGTCATGTGGCTGGCATGATTATATGCCGAGGCGCATAGAATGCTGTTACCTTCCTCCCAATTTAGGTGGTACCTATTTATCTACTTCCATTTTTACATGCTTTCAAATTGGCAGGAGATTATCTCTTATACAGCTGTATTATCTATTATACTTAGAGCACAAGGTGGTACTTTTCGACTTTCCTTCACTATATAATCCTAACAATAAATCTGTATTACAGGCTGGGCAAAGAAGGTCAACTAGCAAGCCCCAAGCTTCATTGGAAACTTGAACTCTCTTCCTACAAAATCCTTCCTAGTGACATCCTACAGCATATATGGTTGCTTGCAGATATTGATAGAAGCTAGTTCCCATTTTCACTCACTATACCAATCTAATACCATTTAAAGAGCTAGGACAGGAGTGGCCGTTCAAGACCCTTGCCATTTTATGGTTTATGACTAGTTACAGATATACGAAGAGTAGCATAAGATAAATGAACACATACATGTGCAAAAACAAACAACCAAGAGAGAACTTTCAATCAACTTATGCTGCTGCTGTCCCGTTTCACTAAAGAGATGCTTGGAGTGGAAGAAAACAAACAAGCAAGCAAACAAATGACTTTCAGTTAATAATAATACTACCAGCTACCTTGAGAATTTATTTGCTTATTTAGTTACCAAATTTATCCATATACTGGTTTTTCAAGTCGACTGAAGTGTAAATTAAGTGATCTGAGTTCACACAATACTTTCAGACACAGACATGGTCTTTCAAAAACAGAACTAATCAAGATTTAAATGAACCGTATTTAGCAACCTTGTTGGACAAATGCAGTTACAGGGATTCTGACATGGAAAACTTAAACATGTTTTGCCAATGCAGCCATTATGTAGAAATGGTTGCCCTGGGCTGTGTATTAGAATCACTTTTCATCTGTAATAATAGGCTCATGAAAAAGAAATTTCTGGAGCTGAATTAAAGCAGAAGTCTTGGCAATGAAAGTCTAAACATATGTTTCTGTGTTCCTTGTTTAATCAATGCAGTTGTTTTAATAAGAACTTAGTGTTTAAAGATTTCATAGTGTTCTTGCTAGAAGCAGCTTTATTGGAAGTTAACAAAGCAGTGGAAAGTAGAACTGAGCTTGATGTACCCTCAGAGCTTAGAACTTTGCTGTATTTGGAACAAAATTATATGAAGTCTTCCTGCCAAAGGACAAAAGAGCTCAGCATTGTTCTGTCCAATTAGGAAAAGCCTTATTTAATGCTTCACCTTAAATCTGCCCTGCAATTTCTCAAAATTTATATTCTGTGAAAGTTTTGCAGTTTGATTCTCAAGGTGCTTGATTACTTCTGTTGTCCCCAAACGGGTCGTTAGCTTGGTGTCAAAGCCGATATTGACGCCAGGCACGAGGTGTGGATTTTAATAGTGTTTATTTTGGTACCAAAACAAAACCCACTCTCAGCATTCAATGGAGCTGAAGAGCCCCGATCATCAATTTCCAATAATATTTATAGAAAAACATACACACCCACCTTTGCTTCCCCAACCCCTCCCATAACACGTGCATTACGTGTAGCAATTATTGGACTATCCGTATTTCTACATTCCTAAGTTCTACAGAGCTATCAGCTAAGAGATACACCCTCATATTCTCTCGGTTAGGATAGCACAATAAGGTCTTCTGAAAAATTCGTCTTTTGGCCATCTGGTCTCTTATCTCTAGATATCCTCCCTTTTTGCTGTTCTAACAAGTAAGCTAATTTCTTAAGGTTAGCTATGCTGTGAGTTGCATTGTACAAGATTAATTATTTTCTTACCATTCCATCAGGCTATCACTACACTCACATTTCCAGGTACCTCACTTCCTTCTACTTTGTCTTGATAACACATGGACCGTACTTAATTATTGGAGCTGGAGAAGATATTTCCATTGCTTTAAAGTCTCCTGCTCTGCCCATGTCTCCTATTTGAAAGAGCCCGTTAGAAGGAGCAAAATTGCAAAAACTTGCAAAAAACTTTCTCAAAAAGACAAATCAGTTCAAAGTGGAATGGTGAGAGATTAAATTCCAATCATCTCTCACCATTTCATTTGGATTGATAAAGCTCCCTGGAAGGGAGCAAAACATCTTCATAAAAAATAAAAGTCCAGTTGCCCTTTTTGAGAAAGTTTTTTTGCAAGTTTTTTTTTGCTATAATCATGACATAGATTAATGAGAATTTATACAGATATCTGTTGGAAGAAGTTCCCTCATATATATTTTCTTGGGATTTAATTGTAGAGTGAGAAGCCTAGATCAAATAAGAGAGACTTTACAAGGAAAAATGGGACACGTACATACACATATATCAAGACCAATTTAATAAATGCAATAAATTTACATTCCATCCTTAAAGGTACCCCTGGAAATTTTTCTTATGCATTTAACAATCACATCTATTTGGCCACTCATCTCACAAAAAGGGACTTTTGTGTTTTTGAAAGAAAATTCAAAAGCAAATTATTTTTGAAAAAATCAAATCACGATTGTTAGAAAAAGCACAGGATTTTTTCCTTCTAGAACAACTACTTTATAAACTGATGTCAGAAATAAGAGTTTTAGAAAAAAATCTCCAGAATTGCAAAAAGATAAAAGAAAAATGCAAATGGTTATCCTGGGTTATATTGGATGTTCAATGATTTAAGAATCTTGAGCTTTCTAACAGATGTAATACAAAAATCTTAAAAATAGTTTCTGAGAAAAAGGATCCCTTTGGGACTGAATTGTTACCTTGCTTTTTATGGATGGTAAGAAGAGTGTTTTTTTAATTTTTTTAAAAAATGGCACTCAATTCTATCTAAATAGGATACTTCATTTTCATTTCATTTCACTGCAGGTTGAAGTAACTCAATCATAGGCAGATCTGTTTAAAATTAAAATTCATTTGATTCATTGGAGTGTATGCTAAGTATATATAGTTTAACATTCCTGTCCATGCAGATGAAAGTAAACCCATTAAATTCAGTGTATTTAGAGAGGATTAGGTTCATTTCTAGAATATTTTTTCCCGATTCCTAACAGGCCAAAACCCTATTTTCATCATCCTGCAAAATAGATCATTAGAAAAAAATAGATATTAGAAAAAATTGAGAGCCACTTAGTGCATAACTAAAGTTGAATTAGGATTGGGAAGATTAAGACTCAATCCATTCCTCAATCATGGAATCTCTTTGAGTGACTTTGGGTAAGATGATACTGTCTTATAGACCAGCCTGCATGTCATCGCTGGAGGAAAAGAAGGGGGGGATTGGTATGGAGGTCACTTTAAACATCCGGAGAAAAACTAGAATATAAATTAATAATGATCATTCCTAATCCAAGGAGTCGTTTTGGATAGTGACATGGGCAGCATATAAATTTAATTAATAAATAATATATAATTATCAAAGTGGGTTTCAAAGTGTGTTAACTGTCGGTTTTGGTGCAGCAACCAGAGAAGACAGGTCCAGACTCCGGTGAACAGTCAGGTCTGCAGAAAGAATACATGGAATAGCCTGCCATCCATGGAGAACCTGTATGTTAAGAGGGTCAAGAGAAGGACAGAGAAGATATCTGCAGACCCCTCTCACCCTGGATATAATTTGTTGGAACCTTTTCCCTCTGGGCAGCACTGTAGGGTATTGCATACCAAAACAACCAGGCATAGGGACAGTTTTTTCCCTTGTGTCACCATTCAGCTGAATAACTGACTCATGCTTAATGACAGGACACAAAGTGCAAAGAATCCTAAATTAACCCAGATGTACTATCTAAAGTGTAAACGTCCTTATGAATAGATCATGAAACCACTGTGATCATGGTTCTAATTCTACACTTTATTATATTCCTTTTCTATTGGCTGTACCGTATCAGGAGATCCTTTCCTGAAATTTAAGATAGCTTTTACATGCTTAATTATTTATTCTGCAATCCAGTGTGTCCTTGGATTTAATTCAGGGTAACTCTGGCTTATTTATTTAAGAAAATTTATATGGCCACTGAACTCACTCTCAGTGATTCCGATGGCTTACAAAAATAAAACTACAAAAACTGAAGAACCCCTCTCCCCCCTGGCAACAACACTCACTGCCTTAGATGCTGTCATCTAGAATAAGAGGCACATGATTTCTTGCTAATTTTCTTGGCTCCTCAAAGGAGATAGATGGAGGGATGTTTCCCCCTCTACTGCAGACTGTACAAATTATATGGAACATTTTGTGTGTCCAGTGTAGCTTAAGGAAGGAATTCCCAAACTGTGGATTGCAGAAAATTTCTAGCCAAATTTGCAGGAAACACATTTTTTTTGCCTCAGGCATGGTAATTAATCTCAGTTGTTTGAGTATTACTATATTTACAAATCAGTTTTCCACCTGCCTCCGTTTTCAAAAGGAACAGGTGGTATGTCAAAAAAATCAACCATACTGTATTCTTTAAATGGATATGTATATGCTAGAGCAGTGTTTCTACAATATCTAATTCGCTGGCAGTTTTTTTTAATATCCTTTTTTTGTAATCTCAAAATACATTTTTTTAAAAAATATTAAAACAATGAATGTTTTACTTTTTTATTGGAAGTACAGTTTATAACTCATTCATTTTATGGCTTTTAAATTGTTTAAATATTAATCAGGTGATGTTTTGAATCACTGGAAACTTTATGTCATAAACAAAAATAGTTATGTCTGCAGAATTAGGTAAATATTCAGTCCATTCATATGTTTTCTATTTGATAATAACTAAAGATGAAAAATGAGTTTTATACTTTTTTACTGTGGCTGAAGGACGTCATGCCAAAAATTCATTTTTCATTTTAGAAACTCATATCAAAATGATTTATTTAGGTAGCTATTGGTGCTCTCAATAAGAGTTACTTATATTAACTTCCTAACTCAATGCACAATATAATGCTAGAAATTAAGAGAATTAAATTTTATGAAATTTGTAAAATGTATGCATTCTTGAAGAGTAGAATTCAAATATGTGGGCAACTGTACATAGTCTGCTATACAGCATATAGTCTGGTGCTGCTACTTGAAACAATGGGACAAGCTCACTGTGGTATCCAGCCATTGCCTGACCCCCATCACTGCTCTGAGTGATCCATTTTTCTAATAAATATTTATTTATTTAATTTATTTATTAAATTTATATGCTGCCAAAATCTGAAGACTCTCAGTGGCTAACAACACTGAAAACAACAATTAAAAACACTTAAAAATAAAATAAAACCATTAAAACAAAAAAACCCGGCAGACTAGCGAGGTGGGCTAAAAAGATTTCATGCATAAAAAGGGGGGGTGAGGGTGGCTAAGAATCCATCAGACACCTCCATAATGATAATGAGCACCCCCTGGAGCCCCATGCCATCTCACAGAGCCAGGCCTTAAGGCCCTTCCGGAAGGCCATCAATATCACTTTGAATCATAAAATCATCAATGCACTTAACAATTTCATCAGTTGTTATTCTTGCAGAAGATGATTTAGTAAACATAAGGTCTTTCTGAATGCAGCTTTCATAAACATGTATAGTAACATATATCAAATTGGCAGCTTCTACTGTATGAGTGCTTTCATCAACTTGTATCTCAAAAAGGGGACTATTCAAAGGAAAAGTTTTCTTAATATTTTTATCATGTTTTCAATTCTCTGGTTGATGGATAGTTGAATAAAGATAGTAAATTCAATTCATTTGCTCATTAATTTCATAAACCCAGGATGTAATATTGGTAATTCCAGAAAATGTCAACTTTTCTGAAACAGTATGTTGATAGTCTGTCTTGGCAATTAGCCTGGAAACATAATATGAAGCAACATAAAATTGTCCATGGAAAAATACTAAATCTAATAAAAAATAAATAAATGAAATTCATTCTTCTTTGTTTTTTATTGGAAGATAATTCTATTTATCATCTTTATAGAAAAAAAATCTCTGTGTTCACATAAGCTTCAAAATTCCTCAATCATCCAGGGAATAAAATGTATCTGGAGGCTTATAAATCTCATAATCTGGACTTTAATTTTTGATGTTATTGTTGAACTTTCAACTTCATCATGAAGTCTTGAACAAAACAAATTAAAATAGGAGAAGGAAAAGAGTCCATAGATGTAAAATAAAATTATCATGTGTTTACTTAAGAATTCTGGAGATTTTCATTCCAAATGATGGTCTAGTCTTGAGGATTTCATACACTATTTAGATAGTTCTGTGCTGAGATTACATATAACAAGAAATGATTATTGCTACCGGCACTTAAAAATATTGAAGTGTTCATTAAAGTATTTGCAGATCCAAGAAATTTGTATTTTCTTTTTCTATGTTGGATTCAAAAATATGAAAGTTTATTGTTTTTCTAGAAACATTTCCCAACCATGTTTTTGTGTACAAGATAAAAACAAGAGGATATTAAACATCAAAAATGAAAGTCCAGATTATGAGATTTACAAGCCTCCAGATACATTTTATTCCTTGGATGATTCAATTTAATTCAAAAATGAAAGGTCTTAGTCAATGTGAAAAGATTTATATATGGTCATTACTTGCATTTTTCCCCCCAGTGAGGCACCACCTTGCTGTGGTTGGGGGGCTTGTGTGCTCTGAAGAAGATGAGAGCTCTGCCAGA
>JANHZU010002055.1:7208-19645 GCA_032468055.1 Acrochordus granulatus | reverse complement strand
TTTTCTGCTGGAACATTGTAGCACACTCTCTGTGTAAAACCTTGGAGACCTTCCTTTTTTCTAAAGTTTCCCCTGTCTTGTGAAACACAATTCTCCTTGAGATTCAGCAGGTCTCTACTCTTGTAGCCTCCTGTGGGCCATAAAGTTTTTCACCATCTTTGCGGGAGGGTGAGGTTGGAGCTTTAAGATGATGATCTTGGTTGTGTCACAGGAGAATGGTTGTGCCAGTTTTTTGTTTGTCGAATACATAAATACAGAAAGGTAAATAAGTAATAGTCTAGTAATCAGAGTACTGGCTAAAGACAGTGGGCTACAAAATAGGAAACCATATGTTCTAGTCCTGCTTGAATAAGGCAGTCCCTGTCTCTCAGCTGTAGGAAAAATACAGTGGCAAATCATTTCCAAAAATACAGCCAAGAAAACTACACGGA
Organism: Acrochordus granulatus; assembly: GCA_032468055.1. Classification (NCBI taxonomy): domain Eukaryota; kingdom Metazoa; phylum Chordata; class Lepidosauria; order Squamata; family Acrochordidae; genus Acrochordus; species Acrochordus granulatus. The sequence goes on along the minus strand of JANHZU010002055.1, from coordinate 19,214 downwards.
TTTGCCTGGGGAAATTCCCAGGAGAAGAGTCAAATTGACTTTAACATGGCATCTTCCCCATCATCTAATAATGTTAAATAATTCAGCAATATGTAAATGTAAGCAGTTAATATATTTTAGGATGGATTTTTATATAGTTTTAGATCCTTGCTCACTTTCAGATTACCCTCGGGCTTGGTAGCCAAATATATAAATAGATTCTCTAAATTCAACCCTAAAGTAGGACCTGTTGAAATATGAAATCTAAGGACCCGTTGGCGAATATGCTGTGTGTAAAATGTAAAGGTAAAGGTTTCCCCTTTCAGTTGTGTTTGACTCTAGGGGGGTGGTGCTCAAAGATTGTCCAAAGATGCTTCTGTGATCATGTGGCACATGACTAGATGCCAAGAAACACGGAATGCTGTTACCTTTCCCACCCAATTAGGTGGTACTAAATGTCCACATGCATTTTCACATGCTTTCGAATTGCTAGGTTGGCAGGAGCTGGGGCAAATAACAGGAGCTCACTCCATTACACGACATCTGGGTCTCGAAGTTGGGCTGTCAACCTACTGGCTGACAACCCCAGTATCTTCACCATTAGGCCACCGTGCCCCTTAATATGCTGTGTGTGCCGTGTCCAATGAATAAAGCTTGATGTTTCATGCTTAGTTGACAAAAATATACCTATCCTGTTCAAAAGTGAAGTCCTAAATCAGCACACACAAGGTTAATGCATATATTCAACGGTGCTGAAGGTAAATAAGGACACCAAGCCATCCAGAGACTGATAGGCTAATAAGAAGAAAGATTTGATATAAACAACTTTAGTTCTGCAGCATGCAGGTTCTTTGAAGGGGAAAAAAGGATTCTTTGCACAGACATTGCTCAGCTGTGACCTTTTCTGTATTCTGGCATATGTTACCTTATGTCATATGTGAGCTTGTATCCTCTTCTTGCAAGGTTTTCAGGTCTTGCATGTACAGAATTCAGTATCAGAAGGATGGAAATGGAGAAAATGGTGGAATCGCAGGCAAATGGATCACGGAGCAAGGGAGATTAGTGCTACAAGGAAAAGAAACTTTGTAGATTTGTCACCTGAAAAGCTTTAAAACAACACTTTGCAAGACTTTAGTAAAGTAGCTTATTTACATGTCTGTGCATGAATAGTAGTTTTATTATAATATACAATACGATTAATATGTAAAATACATTTCTAAACATAATGTGACTGTCACTGAAATTAATGATAGTTAAATTAGTTTTGATGACTAACTGATTGATTTCAATAATGGTTTCAGGAGTAACTTAAATTGAAAACTATCTCATAAAGTCAAGCAGAAAAAATGAAATAAATATTAAAAGAGAACAGAACAGAGCTGGGTAATAATAAAACCTCAAGGCAGCAGATTAAAGCTTCTGGCTGTTTTTTTTTAAAGCAAAAAGAAAGAAAAAACTACATTCCTTATTCATCTGAAATTAATTTTAAAATCCTATGCTAGGCATTCTTCTGTATGATATGGAAGAAGTGGCAAGACTGTTTTTCCTGCCTTGCAGTGGCTAGAGTGGACCTGTTGCCTAACAATCCTGTTAATTTCTCATAATCCTCTTGTACAATTTGACTTGTGACAAATTAAAATAGCTGGTGCCTTAGTTTTGCTTTCTTGGTGCAGTCTAGTCTGGATTTTAATCTTTATGTAGCAGGATGATCCAGCCTATTTCCAGGAGGTTAAACCAGGAATAGACAAAGTGGTACTCATGGGGCCCAGCATTTACCTAGACATCTCTCATGCTATCTGACATATTCTCTGCACTCTGTGTCTTGGTTTAAATATTAAATGTGAAACTGGTAGGTTATAAATCAAAATGCCAGCCTTTAGCACCTTTTTTTATTTACCAGAATGCCTTTGAGTCCCTCATAAATCTGTAAGACTTCTCAGAAAATAAAAATGGTATGGAGAATTTCCTTTTGCTTGGAAATGAGACCACATGCCTTGAAAAAAGACAAAGTTCTACTGGGCTGGTAGAAAGCAAGAATAGAGGAGCCAGGAAGGAGAGGTCCTTATTTTGCTTTTTTACTAAATGATTTGTAACTTTTTGTGCTCATGAGCATTTCTTTATATGCTTCGGTGCACGGAGCACTGTTACCTTCCCACCAATTCTAGAGAAGCATGTAATAGAAAAGCAAAAATAGTATTCACAATCATACCATGTGTGGCATGATGGTTTTCCCACTTCCAAAAGGATTACTATAATGTATCCATTTATTAAAAGTTTTTCAGTATTGCTGATTTCTAAAGAGTGATCATTTTTTTCCGTATTTTTCTGTATTTGATGTTTTTCCCAAAGGCCATCTTTAATGTTAAAAAAAGTCAGAGGCAATTAACTGACAATCTTGGCTGCTACTGAATTTTAGAAGGTGTTGACAACCAGGAAAAATTTACTGAAATGCAAAAAATTAGCTGGATTTCTCTGAGGACATATAGAGCAGATAAACTGGACGATATAGCAGATTTCTCTAAGGGCTGATGATTATGGGCATGTATTAAAGAGAAAAAAAAATACAGGGACAGGGCAGTTTTTTGGTTCATGCTTTGATGCAGATTTACCCAGTTTGTATTTCCTGAAAAAAAAAATGTCTATGAATTTGAATGCAGTTATATATGATACTTTGAGCCTCGTCATTTATGCTGCAGATGAGTACTCTGAGTTGATTTGTTTGATGATCCATTTGTTTGTTCTCTTGGCTCTCCCTGGTACTCTCAGCAATCATCTGCAGTGCCAACATTCAAAAGCAATAATATTCTTTCGGTCCTGTTTCTTCAGAATCCAACTTTGGCTTCCATAGAGTATCACAGGGAAATTTATCACCTGCATGATTTTGGTCTTTGTAGGTATAAACACAACCTGTCATATTTTTTTCCAAGGCCTTTGTTGCTACATTACCAAGTGCTAGTATGTGGCATATTTCTTGAATCTTGGTTCATTTCCTGCTGATAATTGATCTCAAAAAAGCAAAAATTATCCACCACTTCAATATTAGCAATTCTAAGCTGGTTGCTGCATCTGTTTTCATTAATTTTGCATTTTTTATATTTAATTTTGGTCCTATTTTTATCATAATTCTCCTTGACTTTCATTACTAGAGTTTATAGATTATTTGCATTTTCAGCTATCATAGTAGCATCAGTAGCATAATGCAGGTTATTGATGTTTCTTTTTCCTTCTTCCTTCCTTCTTTAAACCCATATTCATCTTCTTCCAATACAGTTTCCCTCAATATATATTCAGCACATACATTGAATAAGTAAAGGGAGTGTATACAGTCTTGTCTCACTCCTTTGCTAACCTAGAGCCAGTCTATTTTGTCATGTTCTCTTTGCTATAGATTGTGGCTTCCTGACCTGTGTGTAGCTTTTGCATGAGAAGTTTTGGGATTCCCATTTTTCGAAGTATATTCCATAGCTTGACTTCATTAACATAACTGACAGCCGTTTTAAAATCAATAAAGCATATATTGCCTTCCTTTTGACATTCTTTGGTTCTCTCAATTATCCAGTATGTATCAATAGTAATGTCTTCTGTTCCTTTGTGTTTTCAAAAGCTAGCTTGAACATCTCACATCTTCTGTTACATGTAGGATTCCAATATATGTTGCATGATCTTAAGCATTATTTTGTCAGCATTTGAAGTTAAGAATATTTTACAATAATTTCCTCATTCTGTATAGACTCCTTTGTATTGATATGTAAACTAGCCTCATCCGATCTGCTGGCCATTTATCATTCTCCAGTTTTCTAGTATATGTTCACTTTACTGTTTCTTCTTCTGTTGCTTGCCATATTTCTGCTGATAATCAATTTCAGAAACCTTCCAACTTCATAGTGACTAGAGTGCTGATGGAACTTTTAGTACTAGAGATTCTTGTAAGGAGGGAACCTCTTGTAAAAAAAGTTTGGATGTTGACATCACCACTGTACAGAATTTCAGTATACTCCTACTCCTTCCATCTTTGTGTACTTTAGCATATCAATTCAAGATTGTAACTACTTCCTGGATTCAGAGATCTTTTAGAAGTCTTCTCTTATTTTTTCATGTTTGTTTCCATCTTCAGTATCTTTACAGATGTCATTATAATACTGTTTCTTGTTTTTTACTCTTCTTTATTTTATTGTTTATTATATGTTATAATAATAAATATTCTGCATTTCTTTTTGAAATTCTTTCTCTGTTAAATTTCCTTGCCTTGATTTCTCTTCCCTTTTTGGTAAGTACAATTATTTGTTCGGACACCCAGTTTGCTTTCTTCTGTTTTTTGATCTTTAGCAGTCTCTTTTCACATTTATTTTTACAAACTTCTTTGATTTCATTCAAGATTTCCTCTGATTCCTTGTCAATGGGGTCCAAGACTTCAAAGTGATTCCTGATGTTCCTCTTGAAGATGATGGGTATAGGATGAAGATTGTATCATGGTACTTGTTCTTCTCTTTAACTTGTAACTTTTCCAAGTCTGGAGGTTGAATCATGGAAACCTGGCTTCTTTTCTTGTTGATTAGAAATGTTTCACTACCTATCGAAGCAGCTTCTTCTATTCCAATCAGCTCCTGGCCACATCTTTGCTGTTGTAACTCATATCTTTTATTTCCATATATCAATAATATTTTGATTCTGTATACTCCATCTGGTGATGTCTGAGTATATAGGTTTAATTTTGAAGACTGTGTGAGCAACAAATTACTGGAGCCAATATCCAGTTTAGTTTGCACCCAGCATATACATTCAGTCAGTCCCTATGTTCAGATTAGAACACACTCAATACAACTAGCTTGATGTTTATTTATTAAACAATTCCAAGCAGCAAAAGAATTAACTGGCTAAAACAGGATAAAAGCCATACAAATTCAGAAAAAGACATAGAGACAAAGAACAGGCAAGAATTTAAATTATTGATATACAGTACTATATATCATAGCTATATATCAAAAAGACAGAGCTTTCCAGAGCCACTTGCAATTCTACTACAGGTAATTGGAATGGTCAGTGTCAAAGCTTTAAACCTCTTATGTACACAATGACAACAAAATAGACATTAAGAGTAGTATACCAGGTGATCCTTTCTCTATTCTATACCATTAAAAAAATTTTTTTTTTCAAAAAACCCTGATTGTTATAACCATATGTAATATTTCCAGCATCAGAAAATTTTATGGCATCATTCTTGAACTGTAAGGTTAGTGTGATATAGTGTGATATTATATGATAGCATTCTACTATACATTTTTTATTCTTTAATTCAGGCAAATGGTGCAAGGATTTTTTTTAAATATCGGTCTTCATCTTAGATAAATAACTTAATAAAACTTCCATACTTATAGTGCTTATTCTAAGAACCTATTCACTCAGTTTAAGGATTTTAAAATGTCATTTTATTTAAAGAACACTGTATCCCAGTGTACTCTTTCATTAGTTCCCTATCTAGTAGAACAGGAAAAGGGTCTTTATAAGGATCATGTGACTTATTTTGCTAAGGATAAAATAAGCTTGGTTTGAAAGAGTGTCCATCCCTAGTTTGTTAATTATGAGCCACTGAGGCAGGTTAAATTCCTGAAGATTATTTAGACAAATGCTTGCCATCTTGTTTCTTGTAATAACCTGTAACTCTTCCAAGGACATTCATGTAATCTTTCTAATCTCATCTGTCTTCCTTATCCATTCCCTTCCCTTCTACTTTCCTCAATCTTGTCAAGCCTAATCAGTTTTCTAGGCCATCAACTGCTTTCATCACATGACCAGGTATGTGATTTTCTGCTTGCTGTCTGTTGCCTCAAGAGAGCAGTCTGTCTTTATTTCATCCCAGATTGATTGATTGGTTCTGTCCAATCGTCAGGCACTTAAAATATGAGGAGCTCTATGGGGCCTTCAAAGGGTCCATCAGTAGTTACTACATGGACAGAAGTCTTAAGCAGGCATACAGCTTACTTGATCATCATCTCTATGAGGGGAGATTAATTGCTTTACCTCTTCTACAGTAAATATTTCTATATCATCCTCCATATAAGTAAATTTATGCAAAGATTGTGCAAATGTGAACTTTTGCTTTCTTTTTCTGAGTCTTGGCCATAAAAGTAGGTTCTTGAGTTGTAATTCCTATACTGATTTTTATAACCATATGTACTGTTTCCAACAGCAATGCATGGTATCATTTCATTTCATCCTAGTTTGGGTTTATCTCTGTGGCATTCTTATATATTAAACCTCTTGATGATTGAGGTTATATTTAAAGGTTTCCTTGATTGCAGTAAAATAATTTTATTTGTCTCCCAATCCTTGGGATTGGGAACAGTAGTTACTGTTGTCTTTCCCAGCTATATCATGTGAGAAGAGGCTTACTATGTACACATATTGCCCCATTATGAGACAAACTAATACAATGAAGTCACAGTTGACACTACACATGTATGTGGAGAGAAAGCTATTACTATTCCATGTTGATACAAAGAAAACTCAGCCTCCACAAGTAGCAAAACTGGGGTAGACTATATGTATGCAAAATGTTGGTATCTTCACAAGATAAGGAGGCCCCCTCATCTTCCTCCTAACTCTTTGGTGAATAGGAAGGATAAACTCCTACAGCACCAGCAGCCAAATCTTATGAGATTGTCATTCATTTCTTTACTAGCAAACAGAATAGATCCTGTTGGTTCTGCTCCATTTCCTAGAAGATTATACAGTCGATTGTAGTACATGCTGAATTGTAGAATTGGGATATGTTTGAAAATGGAGCATAAAGTTTTTTTAAAGACACAGGGAGACTTTCAAAGATACTTTCAATATATTTCTCAATTTAAGGCCTGAGTACTAATGTTTATCTGGGTTCCAGTGCAAATTTTGAATGTGCATTGTGAGATTCTTCTGAGAGTTTTTGTCTTTATGAAATGAGAGCATGAGCTTCTGCCTTACGTAGCCAAAATGTCTGAAATCAGATTTGCATTAAAATTATTCTGAATGTGTTGTGTGTTGAACTATATTTCATATGAAAAATAGTCTCTCTGCTGTGGCTGGTGGTTGATACATTATAGTTTATTTATGCCTGATATTTAAACAAAGTGTAACATTTATGTTTTTCAGGTTATTTAAGTATAAATGTTAATTAATTAGCATGATCTGCCCGGAATGGAGATGAATTCCCTTGAGATTATATTATATTAAATAATTATTTTTACTTATTCAAAGTAACCAGGTAAGTGAAGAAGGATTGCAAACAGATGGTTGTCACAGTGGAGTTCAACAGGAAGAAATAGCATGGAAGAGAGAAGACTGATGAGAGAAATTATACATTCTGAGATATTCTATGATCAGTGGTGAGGTGTTAAAAGATCATCTCTTGAATTGCTGATACTGCAAGAGGTGTAGATAATTAAATGATGGTTACTTGTTGAGTTAGCAGAGGCTATAGAAGAATTATAAAGCAACTAGATTCTAGAAATGATTTCACTGACAAACACGAACCACAATTAGGAGTTTGCCAGATACATTTAGCCTAGTCTAAAACTATTTTTCCTTCTAAATGACTATACTGAGTGTGGAAATCTAAGAAAGGAGAAAGAAGAAATAAGAAATGATCATACATTAACAAGTAAAACGGAAAAGAGACATTAGAGGTAAAGTCTTTTGAGTGTCCCTGCATATTTAGAGTTTTGTATGTGTGAGCTGTTACCTGTAAGGTTAAATGCATTATGTTTTTCATGTACAATATACTTAGATCAGCAGTAGGAATGCAAGATGATCTCAGTTGGTAATGAGAACTCATGGACAGCCTTTGTGTTTGAAGTGAAGAGGTGGCTTTAGGCAGCCTGTTTTAGTTTGCATTAAAGGTTATCAAAGTGCTAGTTATTTAATTTGTTATTTTTATGTTGGAGTTGCTTGCCTCAGATGATGAAATAACAAGTCTTATCTGACTTGGTAGGGAGTTGGCAGAGAAATTAACACATTTTCTGTTATCCTTGCATCTTGATAGGAGAATATTTTTGAGAATGATATCTAAGGGCAGATTCTAAACTGATGAAAAAAATGAAATGCATCACTTTCCTTTTTTATCTATAGTGAGGTGTAGTTGTGAGTGTATGGATGTGGTTGACCAAGCAGTTAGACAGGTCAGCAGTTCAAGACCCAAGTGCTGCTGCATGACGGGGTGTGCTCCCATTACATTCCCCAGCTCTTGCTGTTTTAAAGCATGTAAAAATAGGTACCACCTTCAGTGGGAAAGGTAGCAGCTTTCAATGGGAAAGATAATTATATGCCTTGGCATATAGTTATGCTGGTCACATGACCATGGAAGCATGTTTGGACAAATACTGGCTCCCTTGGCTGTGAATCAGAGACGAGTACCACTCCATAGAGTTGGCTACAACTGTCAGGGGAAGCTTTACTTTTCTTTAGTTATGCACATCAACTATATTGAGAGAATAAATGAATGTAGTCTTTTTTGCCATTAGCGATTCTGGAAATAGAAGATAATTAATGAAAGACTTATTTTAATGTAAAAGATGTCAGTATTGATGAAAAAGAGTTGCACATTTACTTTCCTGATGGCACTTTAAGCAATATCAGCCCATGTGTCATTTCCTGAAAACTACAAGGTTAGGGCATCCAACAGAATTATGGCCAAAGTAGAAACAGTTCATCTCTCTAGGTTTGTAACTAGACAATGAGCTTTCAAACTTAGTTATAAATATTGATTTTTCCTCCTACCTTTTTTGTATTAATATGTTTTGTTGCTATAATTCGCTTATTACCTGAGTATGGAGATAATTCCTCCTTCTGTTTTGCATTTTTGTTATTTTAAGATTTTAATGGTCATATGAAAAGGAATAAAATAGTGCCTCTTTAGGTAGGTCATGACAAAAATACATTGTTATAGGCTGCATATTTCTTTGCTAGTTAAATGACACTGTGGAAGTAACAATATGATACTTGGCATCCATGATACGGGGCTAGCTCTCCCTTGAAGTTAGGTAAAATAATGTATGTTTTGTGGGAGAAATCAGATTTGTTGCTTAGAAATGAGAAGAGTAGAGTGCCAGAATTCAGCAAAAATGCTACACATTATGTGATCCTGTCTTGCCTTATAAATTATCTGAGCTAGATATTTTTTTCCTGTGAACTGACCCAGTTTTGGTTATTGTCACTGATGATGATGAAGAATAATAATTCAGAGAACATATGGAAACCCATATGAATAGTGAATGCTGCTGTTTGATCTTTCTTCAGTTTTGATTTTCAGTGTACCTTCCTTCTGAGAAATGAAAAGGGCACTGTTCTGATCTGAATATATTTCATCCTTCCTATCAGATTAGGCCAAAAGAAAAAGAAAAAAAAATGTTGATAAATGTCACCTACTCACAAAAGTTCTTACTTTTTTGCAGAATTATTACTGAATGTGGAATAATCTGCTAAAGTACGGATCAACAGTCTTTCCATAGGGACACTTTTTTCCTTTTTTTAATAACTGAAATTTATTGAAATTGCTAAATTTCTTCTTTTGATGTTCCTATGCCAAATATTGCCATCTTTTGTAGGATTTTAGATTCAGATAATTAATTGGCCAAGCATGGTTAGACATACAAGGAATTAAACTCTGGTATAGCAGCCCTCAGTATACTTGCAAGACAACAGCACATAAAATAATATCATAAACAAATAAATGGAATTGGGCAACTAACATTAGTAAATAAGAAGGTACCTGAGAGGATGTACTTCCTGTGTCAGCTCAAGAGGTTCAACCTTCTTCAAGAGCTGCTGTTAGGGTTCTGCAGAGTAATCACTGAGTCTGTCCTTTGTATACCTATAACTGTCTGCTTCAGTGCAGCAACTATGTAGGACAGGTACAGACTCCAATGAACAGTCAGGACTGCAAAAAGACTAATTGCAGCTAGCCTACCCTCCATGGAGGACCTGTATATTGAGAGGGTCAAGAGAAGGGCAGAAAAGATATTGGTTTATTTGTTTATAATATTATTTTATGTTCTCCTGTCTTGTAAGAATACTGAGAGCTGCTGTACTGGAGTCGAAGTCCCTGCATGTCTAATCATGCTTGGCCAATAAAGTATCTAATGTAAACAAAATTATGTGTTCAACAGTAAAGTATGTGTCCAGAGTATGCAGCTAATAGAAAAAGAATATAGTAAAGTGTAGGATTAGAACCAGAATCTATTGATAAGTATGTATACACCTTAGACAGTACTTCTGGGTTAATTTAGAACTCTTTACACTTTGTGTCCTGTTCCATAGCATGAGTCAGGTATTCAACTGAATAATGGCATGGGGAAAAAACTGTCCTTGTGACTGTTTGTTTTGGTCTGCAATACCCTGTCCAGAGGGAAGAGGTTCAAGCAAATTATGTCCATGGTGAGAAGAGTCTACAGATATCTTCTCCACCCTTCTCTTGACCCTTTTAGTATACAGGTCCTCCAAAGAGGGCAGGCCAGCTGTAATTATTTGTTCTGCAGTCCTGTTTGTTGGAATCTGTACCTATCTTGCATGGTTGCTGCATTGAACCAGACCATAACAGATATACAAAGGACAGACTCTGTGATTCCTCTGTAGAACTGTATCAGGAGCTCTTGAGGCAGGTTGAATTTCTTGAGCTGACACAGGAAGTACATTCTCTGATGTGCCTTCCTTATAATGGTGCTAATGTTCGTTGTCCATTTCAAATTTTGGGAGATTATAGAGCCCAGAAAGTTGAAGGACTGTATTGCTGATACCATGTTGCTGAGTATGGTAAGGGGATAAAATAGGAGGACTCTTCTTAAAAACCACTGTCATCTCTACAGTTTTGAACATATTCAGCTCTAAGGTATTTTGACTGTACCACAGGGCCAGCTGTTCAACCTCCAATCTGTAGACAAACTCATCACCATCTCTAATGAGTCCAATGACTGTTGTGTCATCTGCAAACTTAAGCATTTGACAGAGGGGTTCCTAGTTGTGCAGTCATTGGTGTAGAGAGATAAGTATAGTGGAGAAAGTACAAAGCTCTAAGGAGTGCCAGTACTGATTGTCCAAGTACTAGATGTAATTTTCTCTAGCTCACCTGTTATCTCCTGTCTGTCAGGAAGCTGCTTATCCACTTATAGGTATGGGTCAGTTTGTAGTGAAGAATGGCTTCAAAGAGCTAGGTCAGTTTGTAGTGAAGAATGGCTGGGATAATGGTGTTAAATATTAAACTGAATTCTACAAAAAGGATCCATGCATGCATCCTTGGGGAGTCAAGATGTTGCAGGATATAATGCAGTGTCATATTGACAGTTTCATCTGCTGTCTGTGAACATCTGCTGTTTGCCCTATAGACAACTGCAGAGAATCCAACAATGGATCTGTGATGACTTTCAGATGGGCCAGAACCAGCATCTCAAATGTCTTCATGACTATGGATGTTAAAGCATCAGGTCTGTAGTAGTTCAGCTTGCTGATGGGGGGTTTCTTTGGAACTGGGATGATGGTAGAACATTTAATGCAAGAAGGGGCATAGTGAGCTCTAGTGATCTATTGAAAATTTGAGTGAAGATAGGGGCCAAATTGTGCGACACGGATTTTCAGGTAGGAAGGGGTCACACCATTTGGACTGGGTAATTTTCTGATTTTTTTTTTATTTTTGAAGGAGACTTCATACATCTTTTTCCAGAATCACCAGAGATGGGGCCCCAGAAGGATGTGATCCTCAACAACTGCATCCATCTCTCCTTCATGGGCCCTCACATCCTTCTGGGGCCCCATCTTGGTGATTCTGTTAATGTATCTGAGGTGTGCTTTTTTAGCAGTAGATTATGGTAACTATTTCCCAAACCTGCTATAGAACACAGTCAGATTGTCTAATGGCTTTCCTCAACAGAGGATGATAGACTCCTATAGCCAGTGATATGCTGTAGTCTTTTCCATACAGAAGCAGGATGGTTAGCTGAAAGCTGATTTTTCAGCTTTTCAGAGTCGTTCCTTTTTGATCTCTTTAGTCAGTGCATTTCTGGC